>ML104776.1:0-111061 GCA_003697995.1 Taxidea taxus jeffersonii
TTTGTGTTTATACTAGACTGGGTAATGGGTTCTTAGACAATGGCCCAAGGCCATGCTGCTATTCAGGTGAAGCCTGGAAAATCCAAAACCTTTGACACAATATATTAAAAAGGTATTGAGTTTGAGTATTTGTAAAGGTAGAGAGGCATATAGCTTAACATCTGGATCAGAAAGGCTAATTTCTGATCCATTTCTTGATGGGATCAATATAAACAGTACTTTGTGAATATGTCCAAATACACAGCCTCTCTCCTGCTATTGGCTCACAAGATGGCTTCAGAGGATTCAGGTCTGTAAACATGATTAGTGAGTTTAGAATATATCTAGTGCTCTCTGATTATGAAATCTCATCTCTTGGGTTATACTGAAATGCTAGAAAAGAGCCATTTCCAGAAAGTGGGTAAAATATTATTGTATCTTCATGAGTCACAAGAGAAAGTAAAAGATAAATTAGTTTTGCTTTCTTACTTCCATGAATCAAATTCCTAGCATTTCAAACTTAATGCAGACATTGATAATGATTTAAGTCATAGATGAAACCTAGTCAGCTCGTATTCTGTGTCAGGCTACTGATGTTCAATATGTCCTGTATAATTTAATCAGTTAATCCTCGGGGTTCCTGGATGGCTCAGTCGGTTGAGAGTCCGACTCTTGGTTTCAGTTCAGGTCATGATCTCATTGTCGTAAGGTCAGCACCATGTTAGGCTCCCAGCTCTCCCTCTCTCTCTGCTACTCCTCTCTTCACACACATCCACACACACACACACACACACACACTCTCTCTCTCTCTCAAATAAATAAAAATCTTTTTTTTTTTAAATCAGTTAACCCTCATAACCCTATGAGGTACTATCGTTTCCATTTTACCAAGTATAAAACAGAGAGGTTAGATGACTTACCCAAGGTCACACAGCTAGAAGGCTGCAGAGCCAAAACTGAAAACCAAGCTGTCTGCACTTAAACCAAAATACCTTGTGAGATTTTATGTGTGTTTGACTTCCTTCTCAGTTGCCTCACCTGTCAAATGGAGATCCTATCACCAGTGTCAAGATGCCCAGGGGATTCGCAACATTTTATAGAGTGGAGTCTCAACTGGCATTCACCCTTTCTCCCATGGCCAAAGGCTTATTTTTATTTCTGAGAAAAAACTGAGTCCGAGAAATCATCAAGATAAACTTGGAAGGGACCCAACAAGCTGCCTACGATAACCACCCTTCCTTTCTTGTTTGGAGGGTCACACTCCCATCTCTGCTTTCTTTGGTTACTTAGAGCAATGAGTATGTTGCTCACAGTGCAGTCTAATCCGTCTCAAAATAGGGAGGTAACTTTCTCAATAGTAAAAGAAAAACTTCAGTTTTTCAAATACAGCAGCTGCCAAGTTATCCCTTTCAATAATATTCAAGACTCCCTTCCCCTCTGATAACTCTTACTGGGTTCCAACTTGACAAAGCTTGTCCAAGTTGTCTTCAAAGTATGATATTCACAATAGAGCTCTGTCAGGCAGGGTATAAGTATAGGAAAATAAAGGATGCTTATCACCTCCCTTGATTTACATCTTCTACTTCTATTAAAATGGCCCGTTTGTGTTCTCCAAACAGTGCTAAAATAGCCATGCCTGTGACACCAAATCTCAACTCCTAATCCCAATTACTCTCCATTCTCTAAAGTTGCCTCTTGATATTGACTGACCAAAAAGCAGCTTTAAAGAAAATAAACACAGTGGAGACAGTGGTAACTCTCTAGGCCAGAGCAGAACATGGCCATGAAACCGAGGTTTTGTGACCCAATTTACCCAATAAATGATGAAAACAATCCCAGGTCAAAGTGTCCAAGCTTCAAGGTTTGACCTGTTATGGAGCCCTGAAGTCTAACTTACTCAACTCCTGTTGCTAACTTTGAGGCTGCTCAGTGTTTCCAGCTCTTCCCACCTGCAGACTCTGTAGGATCATACATCCTAACCCTCTTGTGTTTGGGTGTGCTTGCTTGTCACTTCTGGATGGTAGTATTTAAGTCCTACACAAAGACAGAGCCTCCAGAACTCTCCCTCTCTAGTAGGGCAACCGACGGCCATCATCAGGCTGGGTACCTTGAGGGCCTATGATGGGCAGAACCCACCTGCCCAATGTGACACACTACAGCCTGTGTCAGAAATAATTCTTCCTTTATTTTTAAGCCACTGAGAGGAGATGTTGGTGGTATTTGTTACCACAGTATAACTTCATAGGTTCTGACTCCTTTATTGAATTCCTGAAAGGAATGGAATTGCCCCCCAACATTTTCTAGATCCTTCTTGAGCTGACACCCACCCAATCCTTTTCCTTCTTTTTCCTGATTAGGCTTAATCACTTTCTTTGAAGTGGAAGTGCTTAGGATTATAGAAGCCCAACTACTACTGATAAATCGCAAAGAAAACCTCTTCCTGCTAAGACAACAGCTCTCTCCAGAAGCTAGGTAGCAACAGGGGCTATTCCCACCCTCCGTGACCACCACCCCCCAGCCCCCGCCACCCTCCAGCTTCAGAGATGAAGGGGCCACCAACCCGGGAGCCCAGAGCATAGAAAGCGTAGTTGAAGAAAGAGAGAGAGAGAGATTGTCAAGGACAAACTAAGACTCTGTGAGGCCCTGCCATTAGGTTCAAGCTCTCTCTAGGACCAGCTCTCCACTGGGTGAAACAACGTCACTACAGAGTCAACCCAGAAAACGAGAAATTTTGTGGATGGGCTCCCAGCAGAAGCACCTCTAGCTACAGATGCACAGTCACTGTTCTGACACAGGCCATGACAGAAAAGAATAGTGCCAACTTATCTGAAAAGTTATCAAAGTTGCTCTCATTTTGTTCTCTGCCCTGCAGAGTCCCCAGTATGCCCAAGTCCTGGCCTGTGTGGGGCTTGCCAGCCTTCCTGTCCATTAGTTACATAACTACCTCAGTGGAGAGACTCCCCTCCACTGGGGCCCCCATGCTTGGGGGCCCCAGGGTCCTTAGCACTTACTTACGTAGAGTAGAATAAGCTGCCTGGGCTCCCCCCTTGCCCCTCTACCTCTCCAACTTTGAGAAAGACAAGTTTAAGTTCAACCTGATAGGATTCTAAAAACTAATATGTTGGCAGAGTATGGTAGGGGGTAGTCAGTAGAAAGATGGGGGGGGATACTTATTTTCCTGTAAGGTATTTAGGATGGAATGACTGTTACTCGTGAGCTCATTGTATCTCTTTGATGGAAATAAGGCATAAGGAAATAAGACTGAGAAAATGTCTTTAGAGCCTTTTTTAAAGTCACTTCCCCTCACTCCAAGCCCTTCCTCACCAGGATTTCACAAAGTCTAGTCATAAACTCTTATTCAGTTAGATTTACCATTGTATTTCCTGAAATGTATGAAGTTCCTAAAAAGATACTCCAAGGAGAGGTGACATTCATCTGACAGAAGCTGGGTGCCAAGAACTTTCTGGGCTCTAGCAATAGATACACTAGGGAACACATCAGGTGACCTGTCCTCGTGACACTCACATTCCAGTGAGACATGCAGTAAACAAGAAAACTGCTGACAGCAATGAGTGTCCTGAGAGAATTCAGTAGGGTGATGTGACATTAGCATTTGGTGACCTCTGAGCTGAGACTTAGCAGGACAAAAAGGAGTCAGGCAGGTCAAGGGCTACAGCCACTACAGAAGTCAGGAAGTTAGGCTCAGTGAGGGATACAGCACAGGGGAATATCCATGAAGGGAAGGGAAGGCAAACCTCAGACCTTGTCATCTAGGCCTGCCTCACTACAAAGCAGCACTTAACACAACCCAACCTGAGGTTTCAATACTCAAGTAACCCTTCCACAATCCTGCACAACAGGATGGCAGCCTCCTGTGGTCAGTCCTTCCCACATGCTGCTGTCCATAACCAAGGTTGAAATGAAAAGGCCATCAATGGTAGAACTCTTCACCACTCAGCAGGGGAAGGAAGCCCTGGGGATTTGTGCCTTGTGTCCTGGCCTTGTTTGGGATCAGCACTGCTAAGGGGCTACCTATGACCCCACAGATCAGGCCATGGGCCTGGGTGACAACCATATTTGGTACTCTCACCCTTCCAACCTGAAGGTGTGGCCTGGCGAGGGCCAGCTGGTGGAGGGTCCTGGATGATCTGAGGCTCAATCCTGACTTCCTCAGCATCCCCGATCCAGGGGCTCTTCTGGGAGAGATCCACTCCACCAGGGGTCAGGTGAGGAGTCCGGCTGTCTCCCATTGCTCTAGCTTTCTTTTCAAGAGCAGCTACAGACCCCAATGCTGTCTTCTCTTTGCTTGGAAAGAACCACTAGGACCTGGAGGGCTGTTCTGAAGGGGCGGGGCAGTAGACAATTTACCAAACCATCCAATCCAGGTTTACTCTGCAATTTGGGCTTCCAGAAAGCAGTAGTGAGTTAGGGCTTTGGTTAGACTCCTTCCTCCATCCCATGGCTTATTTAGCTGTAGCCTTGGGGCTATGAAGGTTTCATCTACAAACAAAGGCTCTTCTCCCCCATCAGGTATAAGAGAAGGTGGGGGGACAGATACCCTCTAGCCCCTATGACTTCCTCATCCCAACAGTCTCCTCAACCTCTGCTCTTCTACTTTCTAGACCCATGTGGGTGATGCTTGGGTCTGAGAGGGTTTCTAGCCACCATTTTGGGGCCAGGCCAGAGTGAGGCTACTTACTACCAGGGGATTCTCTGCTTACAGGGCATTCTCTCCTGGGCTCAGCAAAGACAGAGTGCTGGCCTTGGAATGCACTGCTGGTGGGCCTGGAGATCAGTCTCATGGAAAATAGCACCACACGGAGCCAGTGCCAATGTGCCAAACTTCAGACTCCCGAAGTATCTGCACCCTTGAGAGGCCTTCATCTCCTCAGTGGAGGAGACTCTCTGGGCCACAACCTTGTCCTGGCTCTTGGCAGTCCTCACGGCCACAGTCCAGGGGTGTAAACAACAATGTTCCTGTCAGGCCCGGGCCAAATGGTCCAGCTGCCCCAGATGTTTGACAGCTGACTGGACAGTTTCTGTGGCAACCAAAACTCCCCAAATGGGCCTCTCCAAACCACATGGCATCTTCAGACTGCAACATATACTGCTCTGCTGTGTTGTCTCACCTCTGCGGAGAAGGGAAGGAGGGGAAAGGAAGGAGGAAGGATGAAGAAGGGACCAGGTTATAGAAGACCCAGCTAAAAAGTCAGACAGAAAAGCACTACAAATGCAACTCTAGTCACCCCCAACTAAGAAAGAAGACCCACCTTGGGTGGCTCTCAGCTCCTGTGCCGGGGAAACTTCCCACCTACTTCCCCATAACTCCTCCCTTCTCTGGTTGACCACGGAGCCCTGTGAGTCTTTACACTCCAACAGGAGTCACACCCGGCCTTTGTCTCATTGCACCTGGCCATCAGTGGTGTGTCTCTAACACCCTACCATGAGCACCTATTCTAGAAACCAGCCGCCTCCCGGTGGCTGCCGCCCGACAGCACACTCAGGCATCTGCCAGAAGCAGTGTAGTCCGTGGAGTTGCGCAGCACTCACATCTCTGCTCTGGGAGAAAAAGAGGGGCAGAGATCACAGGGGCTGAATGCGCCCTCAATCCCTATCCTGCCCCAGACCTGGGAAGGTGATGAAGGAAGCTGACTAGCCATGCACAGTTTATCAGCAAGTAATGCCATGCTGACACTTGGACTACCCGGCCAGGTACTCCTCTGCTTCACCCCCTTGCCTGAGGGAACCCAAAGGGGCTCTGAACAAGTTGCTGATATGCTGTCTGGGGGTCTGAGGCCAACCCCACCCCCACATGAGCATAGCTGTGTGCCAGCCACTCCTGGCCAGCCCCTTCTTCCCAGGTCCCTATGAGCCACTGGGGGATAGGCGGGCTTTCCCCACACCAGGAACTGGATGGTGCCTGAGTAGTCAACCACCTTCTCGCAGGGCCTGAGAGCCAGGCCCCATGTGGAATTGGACTGGAAACCTGATTGTGGATGTAAGCCCTGGGGAACTTCATTTCTAGCCATCAGGCCAGAGAGGGAAACCAAGGGGAATAAGGCTGGGGTGGGGGAAGCGGCCCTATTCTGACTAGAGCTTCTCTCCCTCTCCAAGCAGCAGGGGTGTGAGGCCAGACCCAGCCTTTGAGGCCTCTTCTTTTGGACCTCCTTGGCCTGAGGGGTGGCTAACAAGGCACCTGTTCTGCATCACCCAGTAAAGGGCAGGGTGCTTCGGTGCTGGGGATGGCGCCAAAGCTGGCGGAGTCCCTTCTTCCCACCTCCACCCTGCCAGCCCTCACCAGAGCCTGAGGGCAGAGGAGAGCAGCCTCCAGACTTCTCCTCACTGACTTCTGAGCAATCTCATCACCGGACTGGGCAGGGCTAAGGCTGGGGATTCCTCTGAAGTGACAATAAGAGGGATCTACAGATTGACCTGAGAGGAACTTGCACCCCTTCCTCCCTGCTCAGGGCCCCCTCAACCAAGAACTCTCCTCAGAGACATTTGGATACTCTCCTCTCCTACAGGAACCTGCTCACAGGAAACCAGGGACATCAGTTGTTGGCACCTTGATGTGATTTCAGCCCTTAGGTCACTTCTCCCACCATAACGGCCTGGGCTTCTTGTTGGGACAGCATGACCTGAGCTGACTGAGCCACCCAGGCATCCCCCATGGTCACACTTTCCCTGAGTTGAAGAGCTCCAGGCATGGGGAAACTCTAGAAGAGATATGGGGATGGGAACAGGGTGCAGGATGCAAAGGCATCCAAAGGCGCTGTAACTATGTCATCTAAGAGGATCTTGTCACCTCAGGCTCTGCTCCCCTGGAAGGATAGGCACTCCTCAGAGCTCTGTCCTCATTCAAGGTTGCTCCTCCCCCCATGCTTCTCTCAGGGTCATCTCTATAGCATACAGTGCTTCTATCACCATCCATGCTCCATATTCTCAAATCCTTAGCTTCCCTCTGAGGTCCTTGAATGCCGTGCCTGAGTAGCGGGCTGGTTTCTATCTAACATGTAGCTCCCAGTCCCCGTGGCTCTGCTCCTTCTTCCAGAGCTTGATCAATAGTACCCCCATCCTCCTTGGTTTTACCACACCTAATGCCACGAGCCATCCTGGACTCCTGGGACCCTCCCTTGCTTCCCGCAGCTGTTCTCCTACCTGAATCCTGCTGTCTATACACTCCTCCTCTCCATCCATTCTGCCATTGCCTTAGTTAGAGCCCTGGAACACTCACTTGCCTATGGTAATACTGTATGTTCAAATAGACTTTGGGGAGCCCTTGTGCATGGTTTTCCTGCTTAGAAAAGATTATTCCAAAAAAGTTTAGTTTTGGTTTTTAGTTGTTGTTTTTTTTAAGACTTTATTTATTTATTTGATGGACAGAGATTACAAGTAGGCAGGAGGCAGTTGGGGGGGGTGGAGCAGGCTCCCCACCGAGCAGGGAGCCTGAAGTGGGGACCTGATCCCAGGACCCCGGGACCACGACCCAAGCTGAAGGCTCAACCCACTGAGCTACGCAGGCGCCCCAGTTTTTAGCTTTTTAAACATTAATTTAATATAAAGAATCAGTAATGAGGCCTCAATTTGTTGACTGTCACCAATAATTATCACGCTGAGAAACTCAACATTTTCAGCAAGGAGAGCTTTTTTTTTTTTTAAGATTTTATTTATTAAAAAAAAAAAGATTTTATTTATTTATTTGATAGAGACACAGCAAGAAAGGGAACACAAGCAGAGGGAGTGGGAGAGGGAGAAACAGGCTCCCCACTGAGCAGGGAGCCCGATGCAGGGCTCGATCCCAGGACCCTGGGATCATGACCTGAGCCAAAGGCAGATGGTTGATGAATGAGCCACCCAGGCCCTCAGCAAGGAGAGCTTTTAAAGTCCCTGCACTCCCGGGTGCCATTTTCATATATGTCCTATCTTAACCGTGTTTAAGTGGCACATTGTTCATTCAGGGGCATGAAGTGCTTCACGTTGTTGGGCAATCACCATCACACCCACCCACAGAATTCTTTTCATCTTGCAAAGCCAAAACTCTGTACCCATGAAATGCTAACTCCCCATTTCCTCCTTGTCTCTGTCTTGGGCAACCTCCCTTCTATGTTCTGTCTCTAGGAGTTTGACTGTTTTAGGTACTTTCCATAAGTGGGATCACCTGAAGACTGCTTAAACATCTTGAGTTTTGACCTTGACCTCTCCTTTGTCTGCAGTGCCCTCTCCTGACTTTCAGACTCCCACTCATCTTTTAAGACCCAGTGTGTTTCCTCCTTTGAGGCATTCCTTAAATATCAAATTCAAGTTTCATTGGCATTCCCACTGACCTAGCAAATACTTTAGTTTGCACATACCTGCAATGATTTACTTACAGAGACAGAGCTCCATGAGGCCAGGGACCCCCTGTGCCTTTTGTTCCTCACCAAGGCCTCCACACCCTACAGAGCCAGGCTAATTAACTGAATGCTGTCCCCATCTCTCCTTTAGCTCCACCAGTCAAAGATCCACAGATGTCCTGGGATCTCCCTGACCACCTAGGACCTCTCTACGGCCCTGGGCTCAAAACCTTTGTTTTTCATTTCATTACATTGGGAAAGAGCAGTTCAGCTGCCTCCCAGGGATCCCTGCGATGTCCCCAAGTGGCCTACACGGCTGCTCCCCCAGCAACCATGACTGGTGACTTAGGTGTGGCCACCGGCCAAGATCTGTCTTCTGTAGGGGAAGCGCAGACAAGATGCCCATGATCCACAGATGCTGCCAAAAATGGGCGGTGCTCATGGCCTCTCCCCAAATGCTCTCATCTGGAGAGAAGGCAAATGTCCAAGTGAGGCCTAGAGCAGCTCAGGCCAGCCCGCACCTGCTGGCTCTGGGGTGGCCTATGGGCTCTGCTCATATGGGCTACTGTTGTTACCACTGTCCCAGTCCTGGCCCAGCTCCGTGGACTCCTGGTGTCAGGCCAGTGGCTGAGGCATCTCATGTGTGAGCAGCAAGCCTCAACCATGTCTTCCAGCTTTCTGGATGGAAATGCAGCAATGGGACACTGAACATAGGACAGAGGCAGCGAGTTTCCAATTACCTGTTCTGGAACCTGACCTTTCTCTCGGAGGGAACAGTCCTTGCCAGAACTTCAAGCCTCAGTGAAGATTACTATGCAGGCCCAGTGTTGAAAGCACAGGCAACAGGCCTTCATTGACTGTCTGGCTAAGAGAAATGCTTGAAGTTGATGGTATTTCACGTTAAGTGCTCCTGATTCTGGCTGGGGCAGAGGTTCCTCCTTGCTAAGAGTAGTCAAAGACAGTCAGCTTCACACTTGCTGGGCAGAGAGGGGCTTATTTGCTGACACACAGATTCCCAGGCCCCATTGGATAGTCCCATCATCTAGTTCTGAACCTCTGGAGAGTGGCGGTCCATAAATCCCCCAATTAACAAGCTCCCACCCAGCCCCCCATGTAATTCTTGTGCTCATTAAAGTTGGCAAAGTATTGCCTGCCCAGTCCAATAGCAGTAAATTCAACATGCTTCTCTTTCCTAGAACAGAAAGAGAAAACTCATTTCTGTCCCAGGGTCAATATTTCAGCAAAAGTGTCACAATCATTAAATCACCTCCCCACGAGAGCAATGGTCATGTATTTGTCTCCAGAAATCCTATGTAGGGGTGTGTGGTGGAGGGTGGTCTTTGCCCTTGAAGGAGGTTATGAAGGAAGAGGCAAAGGAGAAAACAAGAGGAAGGTAATGAGAAAAGGAGGGGGTTTGTCTTTCAGGCAAATTGAGAGCCCAAGACCCTGTGGAAAGATGAAGACTGAGGAGGGGCCTGATGGCAATATAAAGATCTCATGCCACAGCAGGGCTAGATCTCAAAAACATTATATTGAGTGAAAGAAAGCATCACAGAAGAATCACACAGTAAGTTCCATTTATATGTGAATTTTTGAAAACTAGCAGAAGCAAATAACATATTGCATAGCAATGCATACATAGGCCATGACATTGTAAAAAACAATAAAGGAATCCTTTATTCCTTTATGTTCCAAGCCCTGGAATCCAGGTGGATCCCCTAAGCCACCTCAGTGAGGCTGGGGATGACAAGGAACCTCAAAGGTACTGATCCATTTCCAGTTCTTAAGCAGGTGGTGGGTAGGCACTCAGATGTGGTGACAAGTACCTGACACAGATCATTTTGCATAGATGACATACGAAGGTTTTTAAACATACATATGAAATAATGAGGAGCATGAATATGGATATGACTTGTTCATCAAATTCTGAAATACTAGGAAAAGGAAGCCCCTTGTGGAATTTGTGGCTGGTAGGGCTTGAGCGAATTAAAGGAAGTCCCTTTCACCAAGGGGACTGTGGGTGTCCCGCACTTGCTACTGGCTGATCTTGCCTCCGGGACAGGGATGGGTAGGTAAATGAGGTCTTGGGCACCTGATCAGGAGAGGAAATACAGTGTCCATGGCCGCAGGGTTTGGGCTGAGAGCCAGGTAGCAGAGCCAGGTCTTGGAGGAAGAGAGGACAACCCAAGGTCAGTAAATCCAAAGAGGCCAAAATGGGACAAAGGAACTCAGACCAGAAGCCAAGCAAGTGGGACCAGAGGAGCGGGAGTGGCGGGGGCGGGTAATCCAAAGGGGCTAGCCTGTAAGAATTCTCTGAGCTGGATATGGGCCCCCTCTGGGACTAAGGGCAACCTGGTCTGTGGCAACCTTCTGGAAGCAGACCTGACACGAAGGTAGATGTCTGCCCCAGAGGTGACACTAGTAGACAGAGCCATAGATGGCCAAGAGCAGCCCCCAGGGCAGAACTTGAGCTGGCCCCATTAACCCTCCCTCTCCCTCCCCGCCGCCGAGGGACAGAAGCAGCCTTAGAAGCAACCTGTCCACTTTCTGGCTCAGTATAGAAATCTCTTCTCCAACCTGTCACATATTCCCAAGCTCTGACTATTTAAGAGGCTCAGGACCTCTGGAGGGTTCTGTCCCATTGCAAATATTCATGCTCTTATCTAATCCTTTGCTCAGAGCTGAATTTCAGCCTCCTTGGCATATTTCCCCACTTGTGTCATCTCTGCTTTCAGGAGCTATGCAAAATTAGCCAAGTCCCTCCTGGACCCACCAGGTTAGCAGGGCTATGGGTTCCAGCCAATAAGTAGAATGAGGTCCGCTAGGGGGACGGTTTGGTTGACCCAAAGATGTGCCAACCTGACTGCATCTCAGAGAAGGACTTCCTGCCGTCAGCACACAGCCTCCTACTGGTCAGGGCTGGCCAAGAGCTGCCTCACCGAAACCACTGACCACGGGATCCCCCCACCAGCCACTCTAAGGGGCCACATCTGCCCATTTGTCAGGCCTGCATCTCAGCATTACCACCCTCTGTGCCCAGTCCCACTTCCGCTCTTTGACCTTCACAGGTGTTTATCCCTAATGAATGTCCCACTCGCCACACCCTAGCTCAGCACCTGCTTGCAGAGAGCCCTGTCTGCTACAGAAAGGGAGTCTCTACTACAGATTAAATGAAAGTAGAGGTGGTTTTGGACCCTCTAGCAAAGAAAATAAAATAGTGTTTCCATTTTCGGATACTTTATTCTCTGTAGCCTTTGCTAAGAATCTGGGGTTTCCCTAAAAGTGCCTTCAAAGCAAACAGGCAGGGATTTTATTTAGGAAAGAATCCTCTGCAACTCTCTAACCTGAGCAGGTTGCTCCAGCGAACAGTTCAGAATGGGCCAGACTGCAAACACACTCGGCTCCCTGCCCCTGGGGGGGTGGGTGTTGGAAAAGCCATCACCCTCTTCTATTTATTGATGCCAGTATGGGATTTGCTAGCACAAACCAGCAGAACAACCTGGCAGTTTCCACTTACTTGGAAAGAGTTTCCTTTCAAGTTCAATTCCATTCCCAGTCCCAGAATTCTCAAAAGCCACAGCTCCCTGGTTCTCTCTCCTCTAGACCCACAGTACTGATTGTTCTTGCCTCATTTTACGTAACTAATTTTGTACCGCTATAGGACAATTTCTCAGGCTGCTAGCTGGTCAGCTCATTTACTTTTCCCTCGATTATTATTTTCTACTAATAACAAAACAGCAACCAACTAGGAGCCCCGGATTTTTATTTATTTATTTATTTATTTTTTGTAGGAAGAAGACTGTACCAGGCTTCCTCCTAGCATGGCTGTTGGCTTAAATTATAAGGAATGATTTCTTTGATTTCTAATCTTTTCCTTTTTTTTAAAAGATTTTATTTATTTATTTATTTATTTGGCAGAGAGGGAGAGAAAAAGAGAGAGTACAAGCAGGGGGAGAAGCAGGCTCTTTGAGGAGCAGGGAGCCCAAAGTGGGGCTCAATCCCAGGACCCTGGAATCACAACCTGAGCAGAAGGCAGATGCCCAACCCACTGAGCCGCTATGTGACCTTCTAACCCTTTCTTTTAAAGTGACTTTTGTTATTACCATCTCTCTTTTTTTATTATTATTACTTAAAAAGAAGTTCATTATATTAGTTTCCTATTGCTGCTGTAACAAATTACCACAACCTCAGTGGGTTAAAACAAATCCAAATTTATCATCTTCTAGTTCTGTAGGTCGGAAGTCCAAAGTGGCTCTCACTGGCCTAAAATCAAGGTGTCAGGAAGGCCCCATTCCTTTTTTGGAGGCTCTAGGAGAGAACCCATTTTCTTACCTTTTCCAGCATTTCTGGGCTCCTGGCTCCCTTCCATCCTCGATGTCTGGTGGAGTCTTTCTCAGAGGCACCAATCTTCTGCTGCCCCACCCCCTCCACATTTAAAGACAGCTGTGACTACATTGGGTCCACCTGGATAATCTCCCTTTCTCCAGGTCAGTTGTTTAACAACATCAATTTCAACTCAATTCCTTTTTTTTTTTTTGTTAAAGATTTTATTTATTTATTTGACAGAGAGACTGAGAGAGAGAGAGATCCTGAGTAGGCAGAGAGGCAGGCAGAGAGGGATGGGGAAGCAGGCTCCCTGCTGAGCAGAGAGCCTGATGCGGGGCTCGATCCCAGGACCCTGGGATCATGACCTGAGCTGAAAGCAGAGGCTTAACCCACTGAGGCACCCAGGCGCCCCTCAACTCAATTCCTTTTTGTCATGTAAGCTTACATACTCACAGACTCTGAAGATTCAGACGCAGATATCTTTGGTAGGTCATTATTCTGCCTAAAACATACATGTTCACTGTAGGAAATTTAGAAATAAGAAAAGGTATAAAGGAGAATATATAAACCACTTCCAATCCCACTGCCCAGAGATAACCAAAAGTTTAGTGGATATTCATCCAGTCCTTTGTTCCGTGTGTGGTTTATTTTTTCCTTTGTGAATTAGATTTGGATAATACTATGGTGTTTAATAATTTTCCTTAATAATATGCATATATTTCCATGCTATTTAATATTTTGCTACATTCTATTTCTTTTTTTTTTAAAGATTTTATTTATTTATTTGTCAGAGAGAGAGAGAGCACAGGCAGACAGAGTGGCAGGCAGAGGCAGAGGGAGAAGCAGGCTCCCTGCAGAGCAAGGAGCCCAATGTGGGACTCGATCCCAGGACGCTGGGATCATGACCTGAGCCGAAGGCAGCTGCTTAACCAACTGAGCCACCCAGGCGTCCCTACATTCTATTTCTTAATGGCTATCTAGGATTCTACTACGTGGATGTCCTCTAATTTAATTTGGTTAATCTTCTGTTGCAAGACACATAATTTATTTCTAACTTTTCCTTATGCCTAATAGCCCTGTGGTAAACATCCCTAAAGCTACATCTTTATGTACATTCTTAGGATCAATTTCCTAAAGGTACCCAAAAGGCTGGGTACCAGTCATATCATTTGTCCTGCAAAGTGGGATGTTTTTGAGAATGGAAAGGGGTAATCTTAAAAATTAACAGTCACTGGGCGCCTGGGTGGCTCAGTGGGTTAAGCCTCTGCCTTCGGCTCAGGTCATGATCCCAGGGTCCTGGGATTGAGCCCCGCATTGGGCTCTCTGCTCAGCAGGGAGCCTGCTTCTCCCTCTCTCTCTGCCTGCCTCTCTGCCAACTTGTGATTTCTCTGTCAAATAAATAAATAAATAAAGTCTTTTAAAAAAATTAACAGTCACTAATAATTAACAATAAGCCAGGACTGATAGGGGCACAATACGTATTCCCCACCCGAGCTCCTGAAATGTTGCAAGGCTTCACCTCCCCACCAGCAGCCCCCAAGTATTCTTGCTCTAAACCCTAGCCAAAACTGCCTGTCTTCCTCCCACCCCCAGTCGCATCTTCCTAAAACAGAACCACACAGGGGCGAATGCCCCTGTAACTCCCACCAGAGAAGTGGCAGTCGCAGGCCTGTTTCTTATGGCAGGGAGAGGACAGCCAAGTCATTCTTGGCCATCGTTGCCAATGATTTTACAAGGTGAGTTTATCCTGGCTTCTGATGGAGCATAGACTGGATCAGCTTCAAGGCAGTAGTGACGAACCTCCCCTCCCTACATAAGGGTGCAGGTATGGCTCAGCTAGAAGAGACACCTTCCCACAAGGCTTCCCTAGGCCCCGGCTGGTATCCCCGGGGAGCCCTACAACTAGGACAGTATTTTCTGAGCAAATTCAACTGACAAACTTGCCTGAGCAAGAGACACGGACCCTGAACAGCCAGGAGCAAGAGCCTGAAGCTGCCTTCTGTCTCCTCCACAGACAGTGTTTCAAGGACCAAGTTACACTTTCTCATCAGAGGACTTCCTTTTGGACAAAACCTTCGGAAACCATCAACTGTCAAGAACACACTCAAATAAGGCAGCTGCTGAAATCACAAAAACTAAAAGCCTAAATTCATTGTGAAGATGTTTCCTAACATTCAAATGGGGACTTTTTTCTTCTTTTTTTGTATTTGCTTGTTCTGTTTTTTAATTTTAGTAGAGGTTCTTTGAATCAGGCCGCCAAGATGACCAAATGCTCTCTGGGCAAAGACCCAGGCCGATGCACCAGGGTGCCTCGCTCGGCTTCTAGAGACTGAAAACGGGTATTGTGAATGCAGACACTGAGACAAGATAGCAAGTCCTCAGACTTCTTGCCACAGACGTTTCTGACCCTCTGTGTCCAGTAACCCAGAGGCCACTCAGGTGACATTTGACTCATTCTTGTTGACTCATGGGCTGGAAAAGCAAACCCAGATGGGCCCTGGTAGCAATCTAGTTCTGGAGCAGTTTCACTTGTAAGCAACTGGCTGGCTGCCTAGAGAGAATGTAAGCCTTTGGAAACAAAGGAAAATGTTCCCGGTGACATTTTGTAAGCATACCTATAAACTGTGCTCTGTTCATGAAATGAGCAAGAGGCAGAGCCGGCTAGCCTGGGGCGGGGACTGGCCAGTCCCCAGATGTCTAAAGCGGGGGCATTACCTCTGAAAGAACTGCTCTTCTTAAATTTCCACTTTGATGTCTTAGCGCAGATGTTCATTTGGAGATCTAAGCTGTTTGATACAAGCAAAGGCGGAGTTGGGGGATCACCATCAGCCACAAAAGAGAGCCCCAGCAATTTGGAAGAAGAAAACACTGACCTGGAAGGTGAAGCATGTTGGAATCCTTGCAACAAAAATCAGCTTCTGTATTCAAAAGGATGGGAGCCAGAAGGTCCTGAATCCAGACCTACAGCATGGCCTCCCACATGCTCTGTGGCCTTGGGCAGGTGGATTTCTTGTTTTTTCTTTTTTTTTTTTAAGATTTTTATTTATTATTTGACAGACAGATCACAAGAAGGCAGGAGAGGCAGGCAGAGAGAGAAGGAGAGGAAGCAGGCTCTCCACTGAGCAGAGAGCCCGATGCAGGGCTCGATCCCAGGACCCTGAGATCATGACCTGAGCTGAAGGCTTATCCCACTGAGCCACCCAGGTGCCCCCTGTTTTTTCTTTTTTTAAAAACCAATTTATTTATTATTTTAGAGAGACAGTGCTCACACATGTGCACACACAAACGACAGCACCAGGAGGGGGAGAGAGAGAGAGAGAGAGGAAGAGAGAGAATCCCAAGCAGACCCTGCACTGAGTGGAGCCTAACTCAGAGCTTGATCCTAAGACCCTGAGATCATGACCTGAGCCGAAATCAAGAGTTGGTCACCTGACAGAGTTACCCAGGTGCCCCTTCCAGTGGATTTCTATAAAGATATCTTTGGATGCTAAAAACAGGCTTAACTAGAAAAGGGATAAATGTTCAACCTATTCTTAGCTCCTAGGCCCTAGACCCCTACATTCCCATATGTGTGTCATCTGTTATAGGTCCTGACCCTGGTGAGAAGACCCACATGGCTGGCTTCAGGACTTTGCATCCTTTGTGTTTGCAATTCCTTCCCCCTCACATATCCATTGACCTACTCCCTCTCCTCACTCGGGTCTCTGCATGAATATCACCTGCTTATAACATTTTGCCTGATTAATTACCTAATCAGAAGTAGCCCTACAATCCCCCTGCCTGACTTCCCTTTGTCACACTTAATTAGTACTCTCCTTTATGTGATATATTTAAGTGCCTAATACCTTGTCTCCCCAGTTGAAATGTAAGGTGCAGAATGGAGACATTTGTATTTACAACCAAGTCCCCAAGTCTAAGGACAGTGCCTGGCACCTAATAAGAGTGCAATAAATATTTGTTGAATGAGTGAATGGATCTTAAAGTTAAGGTTGAGGCAAACACCAAATAGTCGGTCTTTCACAAGACAGATAGGGACTCACCTGAGAGGTATGCAGGAGAGGAGCAGGGTTTGGAGTGGCTTTAGGGATAAGATGGGGTGAGGAGAGTGCCAAGATTGATGGCTAGTGGCCCCACAGTTGTAGACAGCACAGGTGGCCACAGCCCAGGGGCTGTGTTTGGCAGCAGCTTTTGTCAAACCCTGGCAGAGAACAGCCTGGTTAGAACTAGAAGAGTCTAGAGGAATTATTTGACTAATGAGCAAACTGATGTCCAGAGAGGCTTACGTGGCAGAGCCAGGATTCACATTCAGGTCTATCCAACACCAAGTCAACTCTTCTCTCTAAAATGCTACACTGGGGGCACCTGGGTGGCTCAGTGGGTTAAGCCTCTGCCTTCGGCTCAGGTCATGATCTCAGGGTCCTGGGATTGAGCCCCACATCAGGCTCTCTGCTCAGCAGGGCGCCTGCTTCCCTCTCTCTGCCTGCTGCTCTGCCTACTTGTGATCTCTCTCTGTCAAAAAAAAAAAACTTAAAAAAAATTTTTTAAAAAATGCAACACTGCCATTCCAACAGTGGGGGGAAAGAATCTCAGGAAAACTGCTCTGTAAACCTTTAACCAGTGGCTACTCTAAAGGTATAAAGCAGACTCTAAACAACATTTCCTCTGAATTTTTACAATTCTCTATCAAACAACAACTCCGGACTTTTCTATAACAGCATCATTCAACAGAACTTTCTACAACAATAGAAATATTCTATTTCTGTGTTGTCCAGTACAGAAACCCTGCGTCACACGGAGCTAGTGAGCATGTGTGACTGAGGAAGTGAATTTTAAATTTAAAATTTGAGAGAGAGGGGGCATGAGGGAGGGGGAGAGGGAGAGAGAAAGAGAGGGAGGAGGAGGGAGACAGCGTGTTCGTGAGTCCTGGTTGTAATGTCTCCTCAGAGCCACAAGATGGCACCATTGCTCAGACTCTGCTCTGAAAGGCCAATCCAGGGGTTTGGGATTCCCAGCTCTCCTCCCTGTCTTCCCGTCTCTGCCCCTCGGTCTGTCTTAGGTCTTTCCTCTTCCCCACCTTCTCTCCCTCCTCTTCTTCCCCACAACGCTCTTCTTCAGTCCTGACTCTCTGGTGGCCCAATACGACAGCAGAGGACCTTGTGCAAAGCTGGGAACAAGGATCCTTAAGATTGGTATTTGGCTACAGGAAGCACAGTGCTTGGCTCATTGGCCATGGCTGGAAAGGCACTCCGGATCCTGCTGTGACTGCCCTGGACCTCGCCTGTGCCTTGGGAGGCCTTCAGGGACAATCTTGTTCAGTCGCTCTTCCCCTTACCGCACTCTCCCCATCAAGACCCCTCCCACAAAGAACACCCCCGCCCTCCCCGCCACACACACACCCACCACGCACACACACAGATCTTGGACGCTCCTGCTCTGGGATCCTGTCCCAGAGGTCATCACCGGAATGTCTCCGGAGAAACTATAAAGGCAGAGAGAATGTCCCCTGGTGAGGGTTCTGAGGGCTCCTTTGTTATTTTAGCCTAAGGACAAAACTGCCAGCTTGGGGATGGTGGGTGGAGCTTGCAATATTTTTCTAAGATTTTTGCAGTTGGGGAATCAATCCCCAGGGACAGGGCAGGGCTGCAGGCTAATTCCAGTACAGTAGGATCAGGACTCTGAAAACAGAGGAAACTTCAAAGCTCTTCCGGGAATCTGAATGGGAAGGGGCCCTGCGGAAGGTGGCTATCAGCTTTGCAGGAACCGCCTTATTGCTTTGAGATCTGCCTGCCACTCTTCAAACATCCAGACACGGTCCCTGCTCAGCTTAGCCGACTCAGGATTCACCAGGGCCCTGAAGGCAAACACAGGGAGGGCAGGGCCCCCTAGAGCTGGGGTCTGGTTCTAAAAGTTCTCTGGCCTTAAGAGTTGAGGCCCATTTGATCTCTACAGACTGAGCCTGTCGCCACAGAAACTCACCAACACCTGTCCTGCCTCCTTCCCAAACCTGGTCAAACTCTGACACAGCTACTTTGCAGGGAGTGATCAGAATTACGAATGCCAGAAGGTCATTTGAGGTAATAATTAGGACAGTCATTAATTTCTGAGGCCTAAGTGACTCATTTATCTTTGATATGCACAGGAATCAAAGGAGGGTATTTATAGCTAGAAACAAATCTCTCATTCTTTCGCTTGTTATAATAAAAAATAAAAGGCTCCAGGGCCTTCTTCCTTACCCATCTCTTTGCTGCTGGTCCTGTACAAAAACCAGCCCACCTCTCCCTTCTCTCTACTCTTGTTCTTTCCTCTTGAAGAACCACGGCAGGTCCAGTTGCTCTCTGCTCAGCTCTGAGGGTCTTGGCTGCAGCTGTGGAGTCAATAAGGTGGATCCCTCTGTCCCCTAGGAGGAGTCAGGTGGGCTCTCCTTGGAAACTTACCTCATCTTTACTTTGCCTCCCTATATAGATCAGGGCTAGTGGCAGACTGCCTGGGCAGGTTACAAACCTGGCCCTGTCACTTGTTAGCTGTGTGACCTTGGGCGACTTACTTAAATTCAGTTTCCCAATCTGTGAAATAGGGATGGTAACTGCATCTAAGTTTGGCTTATGAGAATGACAGAAGACAAAATATGTAAAATGCTTAGCGCAGAGCCTGGGACAAAATAATTTGTCAATACCTCAAAATCCTTATTTTGTTTTCAAGAACTTATAGCAGCTGTGCAAACTGTCTCTTTCATGTTCTGTTGTGGCCTCTAGGAGATGAAGTAGGATGCACGGAGCCCTAGTTGTAAGCCCCCACCACCCAATTATAACAGGAATCAGACCATCGTATGTCTGTATGCAGGGGTTGGGGGGGGTGTCTTCAGCCTTAAGGAGGCTGTGAGATGGGTCCAGGTGAGTTTCTCAACCTCTGCACCATTGATATTTTGGTCCAGGTAATCCTCTGTGGTGAGGTGTCATCCTAGGCATTTTAGAATGTTTAGCAGCATCTCAGGCCTCTTCTCACTAGGTGCCAGTAGCAGCCTTCTAGTCCTGACAATTGGAAATGTCTCTAGACAGCCCCACAGGTCCCCTGGGAAGCAAAATTGCCCTTGGTTGAGAACCACTGGTCTAGGCAGATGGGCAAGTATGGACGCCTCCCTCCAGGTGCCCGGTGGAGCTAAGGTGAGGGGGCAGGAAGGAGCGCCATCAGAGAAGATACTCTCCTGCCCAAGGCAGTGTTCAGGCAGACTTCAGAGTTGAGGACAGAGGTTAGCCTTGGAAAATGAACAGCCCCAAGGTTTTCTCTAGTCAGAATGGGCCTGGTTGTTTGGGACACAGTGCCCTGCTTCAGTGTGTACCTCTATGGCTATGGGTGGCCCATAGCCAGAGCTCAGACACATAATCCTGTCCAGCCCCAGCAGCCCTGGCCAAGTGCCCCAGAGGCCCATAATGCTCGCTGAATAGACACTGGGTCCCTTCTCACCTTCAGCCGAGCGCCACCTATGACTCCCCACTCTGCTACCCACTCACCGTGTGACCTCGGGCAAACTCCTCGACATCTCTGGGCCTTAGGAGCGGTATCTGTAAAATGATGACAACAAGAGCATTTAACCTCATAGGGTCATTAGGAGGCTTCAATGATGTATTATTTGTAAAGTACTTAGAACAGAGTTGGGCCCGTGGCAAGTACTCAGGGTCCGTTAAATAACTCTGAACCCAAAAGGAAACCACTACAGACCAGGAGACAGGCTTCTCTGTAAGTCATAATTTGCCCCTGCTGTGACTTCACGCCCAGCAGTTGCATTTCCTGTGGGCCCCTGGCCATCTGCCCCAGGGCTGAAGGGGTCATGAACCCCTGGCGGACCCCCCCCAACAGAGGTGGTTGCTCTTAAAGTTAAGTTCCCTTGACCAGACTGAAAACTCAGTGTGGACGGCTTCACAACTTCCCATTTGACGGCCCCTGGGGATTTTTTTGATTTGAGAGTGTTGGGAGGACAACCTTTCCCTCTGCCAACTTAGGTGGGAGGAGTGGGGGATAGGGAGCAGATTAATAGGAGAAAAGACGACGTGTGCACACACTGAGTGCGGGAGCACCGAGGAATGGGTAACTTACTGAAAAACCAGAGGTAAGGGTGTACATACCAATTTAACAAGTGGGGAGGGGCTTAGAACTTCAAAGGATGGATGTTTCTGATGAGGCTGGCTTACACAATTTCTCTGGGAATGTCCCTGTGCCCCACCTCAGTGCCTCCCTGACTGAGGCCCCCCTGGGGGGGGCGAGGGTTGTGGGGGTGGCAGCTGGTTCTCTGAAAGCTCTGTGCTAGTCAGATAAGGGAAGTCCAGATGAGGCTTCTGTGCATCTACTATTGCTGTTGTTGGTCCCTTCAACAACAGAAGTACCTGGGGAGGGAGAAGGAGTGAGGGGAGGAATCAGGGTGAGTAGATGTGGCCTTTTGGGAGCCCTAACACTTCTGCCTAGCAGAGGAAGCAAAACCCTAGTCAGGAAGCCTCCCAAAACCCAAGCAGGAAAAGCCACTCAGAGTTGCCAACTGCACTGTGTTAGTTGTCCATCACTAGGTAACAAATTACCCTAAAACATCACAGCTTAAACAATAAATGTTTATCGTCTCTAACAGTATCCAAGAGTCAGGAACTTGGAAGCAGCTTAGCTGGATGGTCCTGGCTCAAGATCTCTCAGGAGGTTTTGATCAGTATGTCAAATAGGGCTGCTGTCATTTGAAGGCTTGGCTGGGGCTGTAGGATCCGCATCTAAGATGCCTCCTATCATGGCTGTTGGCAGGAGACCTCAGTTACTCACTGCATGAACCTGTAATATGGCTGCGTGTGTGTCTTTATGGCATGGCACTAGCTTCCTCTGGAGTGAGCAGCCCCAGACAGAAAGGAATGCAGAAGTCATAATGTCTTTATTGAGCTGGGCTTAAAGACATGTACTGTCACTTTCATTGTTCTGTTGATCATCCAGATCAACCCTGGTACAATGTGGGACACTATACTAGGCCACAAAAACCAAGAGATGGGGATTGATGGACACTGTCTTAGAGGCTATCTACCCCACAGCCCCAAAAGAATGTTCACCTTCCCACTGGTCCAGATGTCAGCCCAGCTTAGGTACACCCTTACAGAAGCCTCTCAGATGATAACCCGGGCCACTGGGGTGGGATTTGGTGCTGCTGACCCCTGCCTTAGTCTGCCTCCTCACTGAAAAGCATACCCACTCAGAATTGGGTCTTGAATCATCCCTGTGGTAGAGTGAAGACTACATGCAAGGCGCTGGGTGGAAGAAGCACAGGGCTCAAGGACCCCTCTCTGAGTCAAGACTGGGAAATAAAGCCTTCACACGAAAATAATGATGATGATGGTGGTGGTAATGAGAAGAAGAAGAAGAAGAAGAGGAAGAAGGAGAAGGAGAAAGAGGAGGAGGAGGAGAAGGAGGGGAGGAGGAGGGAGAAAACCATGCAATTTTTTAATTGTAATATGTTGGCCCAAGATCATAGAGGAGAGGACATGATGGGACTGAGGCAGTTCTGCAGGCTTCAGGGAGGAGATAGGACATGAATTATGTCCTATCACCCAAGACCCTTCCTGAGTCCCAAGTCCAGATATGGGGAACTACGGACAGCTTCCCACTGCTTCCTGTTGTTTCATGCCTCCCAGCCATTGCATATGCTCTTCCCTCCAGCAGAAATCCCTTTCCCCCATTCTTCCCCTTCTTGTTAACTCCATTTCTCCTTTCAGACCAGCTCAAGGAGCACTGCCTTCAATAAGCCATCCCTGATAGCCTCTCATCTGATGTAGCTGCCCTCCACTGTGGTCCCAAAGCATGCTTACCTCCTACAGATCTCTACCATACTTGACTCTACTCACCACCTGCTCCCCATTAGACTTGAATCTTCTTAAGGGAAGGCAGCAATGTCAGATTCATATCATATGTTGCCTAACACAGTGCCTGGTGCATACTCACACTGAATATAGGTTTATGAAAGAAAAGGAGAATGCACAAGAGGAAGAGAGAGAAGGAGGATAGGCTCAGGAGATAGCAATAATGTATCATCTTTCCTCCCCCCCTTCATTCCCAGGAGTGGGGCTTCAAGAAATATCAGAGCCGTTGGCCAGAACCACTCTCCTCTATCCCTCCACTGCCCAACCAAAGTAAGCTGGACTGTTCTAGTCTCTACCATCCAACACATTGTTTAAGAAATAGCATGCAGAAAAGAGAGGAGCTGCAGCAGTATTTGTTCCCAGAATATCTTGACTTTACTGGAGGAGCTTGAGACTACCCACAGGTGGAAAGCACCTCATGGTGACAATCCTTGGTGACCCACCAGGTTCCCTGAAAGCAGCCAACAGTGCTGACTGGTGAATGTCTATGATTAAGTCATTGAAGGACATAACAGGGTGACCCCGGAATGAGCTCAACTGTTGGAGGGAATCACAGGGGACTGAAGGTGTGGGGACACCTGATGTCCCCTGGAGTAGCCCAAGGCCATTCTCTGGTTCCACTCTGCCTAGACCCCTAAGTGATAATTCTCTCTGCCAGCCCTGAGCACATGTTAGCCTTCTGGTTATTCATAGCCACTCACTCACATGCTCTTTCCACATGCATCAGGTTAATATTCTAACTATTAACTGGTGGTGTGTTTTGGTTTGCTTTGGTTTTCTGTTTGTTGAAACCTTGTGTGCTGAGAGTGAATTAGCTATACTCCTTGGTTCAAGGCACACCATCTTTATTAGCATATGTGGGGCTCTTTTTATTTCACTTTTTTTTTCCTTCCCTTTGTCCCATCCCCAGCTTCATTTTTTCCTTTTACCATTGCTGTGATTCTGTGTCCTGCCAATCCATATTCTTATTTATATCCAGACCCAGTATTGGTATTATTGGTATTGGTATTATTGGTATCGTTTTGTGTGTACTTTTTTAAAGATTTACTTATGCCCTTCAATATACGAATGAATAAAGAAGATATGGTCCATATATACAATGGGATATTATGCAGCCATCAGAAAGGACGAATACCCAACTTTTGTATCAACATGGATGAGACCAAAGGAGATTATGCTGAGTGAAATAAGTCAAGCAGAGAAAGCCAATTATCATATGGTTTCATTTACTTGTGGAGCATAAGGAATAACATGGAGGACATTAGGAGAAGGAAAGGAAAAGTGAATTGGGTTATTTGGAGGGGGAGATGAACCATGAGAGACTATGGACTCTGAGATAAAACCTGAGGGTTTTGGAGGGGAGGAGGTGGGGGAATGGTTGAGCTTGGTGGTGGGTATTGAGGAGGGCACGTATTGCATGGAGCACTCGGTGTGGTGCATAAACAATGAATCTTGGAACACCGAAAAAATGAAATAAAAAAATAATTTAAAATAAATAAATAAATATGTATTTATTTGTTTATTTATTTATTGACAGAGAGACACAGCAAGAGAGGGAACATGAGCAAGGGGAGTCGGAGAGGGAGAAGTAGGCTTCCTGCTCCAGGAAGCCCGTTGTAGGGCTCCATTCTAGGATCCTGGGATCATGACCTGAGCCAAAGGCAGACACTTAATGACTGAGCCACCCAGGTGCCCCTTGTGTGTATTTTTTAAAACTATGCTGGAGCAGTCTTTAGGGGGATATATATATATATATATATATATATATATATATATATATATGTATAGCATTCTCTTCTCACTCTTGTCCAGTCAGCATGATGAGATTTTGAGATGGCACCAAGTTGATTTGAATAAACATGGACCAGAGCATTTCTTTTATCTGCTGAATAGTACTCATCATTTCATAGAACATTTATCTGCTTTCCTCTTAATAAATTTTTAGGTATTATGGTGGTTTTTTCTGTTTTAATTGGCTCTTTGGTGTAAATAAATTTCTAGGTGTTTCCAAATCCTTACTATTACAAATGGTTCTACAAGAACTTATTTACATGTGTTCCTGTGGGGGCTTGGGCAAGACTTTCTCTGGGTTCAGCGTCCAGGAGAGACAGGCTGTAGGATCCACCTGTATTGTTTCACTTAATACTTCTAAACCGCTTCCCAGAAACTTATACCTGTTAACACTCCCATGAGACTTTGTTTTCCTTTGCCTTTGGCAACACTTGATATTATCCAACTTTTTAATATTTGCCAATCTGAGGTGCATAAAACCTATACATCATAACCAAATTTTCCTCAACTTTTCCTTTCCATTCCCAACTGTTGTTTCCCCATTCAGTGTCAGATTGTTCTCACTCCCATGGGGAAGCGGTGTAATGGCCAAAAGCAGAAGATGGGGAGGAGGGACAAGTGTTTCCTTCTGGCTTTGGGGTTTCAAAATCCTTGATTCTTGGAGGACCAAAAAGGATTCATAGCACAGAAAAGGGATTTTGGGGGAAAAACATCATGAAAAGGAGAAGGAAAAGCAGGCATCCCCCCTCTTTGGCCCAGCCCTACTTGACCAACAGGGAGCTGGGTGAGGAGAGCATTGGAAGGAAAGTTCCTACGGGTTTCGTAGCAAAACAGTGATGGCTGAATCAGGTACCATAAACACAGGAAATGAGCCAGGTTTAAGGTCAATGGGGAGTGGCAGGGACCATGTTTCCCTGGATGCCACCTTCCTCTAACACTTCTCAGCTCTAGCTGCAATATGGAGGTCTACCCCCTTGTTGCCAGATCTTTCCATTTTTTTTCAAGAGAATCCAAAACCAGATTTTTTATGTGGACACTCCTCTTTAAAAAGTTACTGTGGAAAACTTCAAACATATTTAAAAATAAATAAATTAGTTTAATGAACTTCCTTGTACTCATCCCTGAGTTTCCATAATGGCCAATTTTGTTTCATCTATTACCCCACCCATTTCCCCTTACCTTCAATTATTTTGCAGTAAATCCCAGACACACCATTTTCTTTGTGTTGATAAGGACTCATGTTTCTAACTATAACACAATATCAGAACTAAACAAAACCCCAATAATTTCACATCAAATAGCCTGTCAGTGTGAAAAGTTACAATTTTCTCATGAAGCTCATAAATATTTATTTTCTATTGCTTTATTTTTTACAGTTTGTTTGAAACAGGATCCAAAGTACATGCATTGCAAGGGATTGGTGATTCTAAGTTTCTTTTCATCTACAGGTTTGATCCCCATGTTTTTGTCCCTTGCAATGTATTTGTTAAAGAAGCGAGGTCTTTTGTCATATAATCTCCTACAGTCTGGGTTTTGCTGGGGTCATTTAACATACTTCTCTGTTTTCTACATTTCCTGATAACTGGTAGCTGGATGGGAAAGCTAAAGCTCTATTTAAAAAAAAAAAAGTGTGTCATCTTTTGAAAAGAATCTTTAAATACTGTCTGGGCCAGACAAAATACCTGCTGGACTGGATTTGACCTGCGTGCTACTGATTTGCTTCCTCTGGTTTAGACGTTAGTGATTATGGACAAAAGGCTTCAGGGACCTCTGTCCTGAGCTTAGCCCCAAGGAGAGAGCAACATCCCAAAAGAACGTGGAGGATCTGAGAGCAGGAGGCCCTGCGCCTCACTTTCCAGAGAGAATCGCAGTCAGAGAGGTGGCAAAACCCCAGAGAAGGGAGGAGGGTGTGCGGCTTGTCGAGGTCAGGTGGAGGAATTTTGGGGGCCTTCAGGTGTGGGGTACACAGTGCTAGAGAGATGCCCTGTGCTGAGAAAGCCTGCATCTCCACAGCAACCAAGGAGCATCTGCCTGGCTCTACCCCCATGCCATGGGAAGTCCTCCAGAACTGGACAACCCAGGGAAAAGGGGGCAGATTCCAAATGGCTAGGCTGAAGATCAGGACTCCTTGTTTGGAATGGAAGCCTGTATTAGAAGTCCAGTTGTAGTAAGGCAAACAGAGAAGTTTCGGTTTCTTTGACCCCTGACTTTGCAGACTGAGTCTTGTACCCATCACACATGGAAGCTTCTGGGGACCCATTAACCCCCCTGCACCACACCTCAGAGCCGAGCACTGGGGGACAGTGGTCTCTTTCCTGTGAGAAAACTTGACAGAGGAGAAGATCGCTCAGAGACCACTACTGATTCTGGAAATTCTCCTTCTGCTTGATTTTGATGGAAATATTCATCTAACTTTTTGGATTTTGTCTTTTTAAAAAACATTTGAGTGTACTTCATAATTAATTTACTAATGGATTGTTTTTTTCGATCTGAATTGAGGCTCTTGTTTTTAGTAGAAGAATTATGACTACATTCATTTACCATTATGTTTAGTCATTTCCTAGGTTTATATTTTGTTTCAATTTTTATATTTCCATGCCTCTTTTCCATTAAGTATTTTGTTTATACTCTACAAGTAAGTATGTATGGTAAGTCATATTTTTTTTTCAGCAGTCATGGGCAACTAACTTAATGAAAAAAAGTCAACTTATAGAAAGTGAGATCAGGCCTATAGTTACCAGAGGTGGGATGTAGGGGCAGGGGAGTTGGAGGAAGGTGATCAAAGGGTACAAACTTCTAGTCATAACAAATAAGCACCAGGGATGTAACGTAAAACACAATGACTAGAGCTAACAGTGCTATATAACACATATAAGAAAGTTATTAAGAGGATAAATCCTAAGAGTTCTCATTACCAGGAGAAAATTGTTTTCCTTTTATTCTTTTCTTTCTTTTTATTGTATTTATATGAGAGGAGGAAAGATGTTAGCTGAACCCATTGTGGCAATCATTTCATCAAACCATCATGCTATATACCTTAAGCTTATAGCGATGGATATTGATTATTTCTCAATAAAACTAGGAAAAAAGGAAATAAGGGGAAAATTCCATTTCTTTATGACTAATTTTTTTAAAGATTTTACTTATTTGAGAGAGAGAAAACAAGAGGGAGAGGGAGAGAATCCAAAGTAGACTCCATACTGAGCACAGAGCCCAATGTGGGGCTCAATGTGAGATCATGACCTGAGCCAAAACCAAGAGTGGGACCCTCATTCAACTGAGCCACCCAGGCACTCCTTTTATGGCTAATTTCTTAGGTTAGTTGACTGATGCTTGCTTTGATCATTCTTTAGAGCGTTTTATACTGTACTTTTCAAGTGCATGTACAACACATCCTTTCCTCATAGTAACTGATTTCTCTCAAAGGGCAGTTATTAAATGTCTTAATATTTGTGGCAGATTAAGTTTGGATCCAGGATCACAGGAAGTTCGTGCATCCTGTGTAGATAAAGACATGAAGTTAGAAGTTTTGTTTCCCAGAAGTCCATATTCTCCAGCTCTATCTAGGAAATCAGCTGAATATGCATGAAAGCACATGATCATACGGTTTACATTCTTCCATCTGGTCCAAAGAATAGTGTCTGTCCAATCTCTTGCTAAACCACAATAAATCGTAATTTGCTATTCTCTGTATGTACTGGTTTAGTAATTCTGTTAAAATGGAAATCTGGCTAGTTGGGTATCCATTTGTTTATTTCTTCATTCAATTATAATTTCTAAAGATAGATAATAAGAAAAACAAACAAAAAACCACTTTCTTTTCTATATTTAGTCCTAATAACACTTAGAACTTTAAACTCTTTTCTATGAAAAAAACATTTTTTTTGCTTTATACTCCTTACCAAAAAAAAAAAAAAAAAAAAAGCAATAGCTATTCAAAAGAATGAGGAAGATCATCATATAATGGAAAAAGTATGTTTAATAATAAAGTGTCAGGGACTCTGAGTATATATGATCCCAATGTATAGTTATAAAACAAAGCAAAAATGGGCATAAAAAACAAGAAATTTCATTCCAGAAAACACAATTACAGTAAGAGATCTTGCTGTGCTATCCTCAGTTTGCTTGAATTCAGTTGCACAATAACAGAAATGTAAACAGGGCAGCTGAACCAAATGTAATATTTTCCCCAAGTAACAAGAAGTCTAGCATGAGGCCTCCAGGGCCAATGCAGAGGCAGTGGAAGTTATCAAGTATCCAGGCTCCTCTTAACTTCATGCTTTGCTACAGCGTGTTGTTCTTGACCTTGAAGTGTAACAGAATAGGCCTCTCTGACATAAAGACTATTTTGAGCTAAAGGCAATTGAGAAGTAAATACAAGAAAAGTCCTCTGCCCTCCCTCTATTTGCCTAAAAACAGGACATAAATTTGCAAAGGTGTCCCCTCTACCACAAGGACAGAAGTTAATCACTGGCGACAACTTGAACTCTTATCTGCCCAAAGGCAGCCCTAGAGGAATCTATATAACACCCCTACTAACTAGCCCTTATCTTCCATTACTTTCCCTCATACATTTACCTTCACACAGTTTGCGGTCCTAGAAACTCACAGTCTTCTTCCTTCCTCTTGTCACTTCTCTAAAAATGTATTGCTCTTTTCTTGAGATGTTATATAAGACCAAGTTGTAACTACCTCTTTGAATTTGCATGAAGCAAGTGCTAAGAGACTTCTGATGGCTTTTCCCTTGTGACTCTGTCTTCTGTCAAATTTATGGGCACCACCTGGAGAACCTAGGAGGCAGGAAGAAGAAGAAAGACTTTTTCCTCCTCTACAACCTGAGTATGTAAGATGGCCACTGTGCCTCCAACCATTGATTCTGCCTTCCAGGCAGGAAGACGGGGAAAGATGGAGGAAGGAAGTTATGTGCCAGCCAAATTAGTCTCTCTTAATTAGGAAAGCAACAGCTTTCCTGGAAATTCCACCCAATAGCCTCTCATTTATAGCTCATTGGGCCTCAACTAGTTTGCATGGCCACCACCCGCTGCAAGTGAGGTAGTATTTTTACCAGGGTGCATTGCCATCCTGAACAAAAGTAGTTATCTTAATAAGGAAAATGGAGAAAATGTACATCAAATAACATATCAAGTAGCAGCATCTACCCCACATGTATCAACAAAGAGTTCGAATGTTTGTGTTCCTCCCCACCCCAAAATTCATGTGCTGAAGCTCCAGCCCCCAGTCGGGTGGTATTTGGACATGGGGCCTTTGGGAGGTTATCAGGTTTAGATGAGATCATGAGAGTAGAATCCTCAGGTTGGAATTAGTGCCCTTACAAAAAGGAAGAGAGTGATCTCTCTTTCCATGAGCACTCACCAAGGAAAGGCCATGTGAACAAGGTGAGCTGTGTCTGCAAGGCAGAAAGCAGTCCTCACCAGATGCTGAAATCTGCTGTCCCCTTGATTTAGATTTTCCAGCCTCCAGAACTGTGAATATTGCACGTCTGTTATTCAAACCACCTAGTCTACGGTATTTAATTACAGCAACCTGAGCTAAGACAATCAGCAAAAAGCAAATGAGGAAAGGCAGTACAGTGGGGACATTCAGAATATAGAAGCAGAAAAACCTAGTCTAGCCCCAGCTCCACCACTTGCTCACTGAGGGACTCTGGGAAAATTTACCCAAATTCCAACCCTTGTATTTCCAGAGTATGCCAGGACAACATTAGTGATGCCTAATTCATAGGACTGTTGCAAAGGTTATATTGGTTGCCCTAGTCCACTGCCTTGTACAGAGTTTGAGCTCAGTTCATAGTAGACGGTATATATGTCTACTCAGGATTGTACAGCTCTCAGGAGCTGTGTCTGCTCTACTCAAAATGAATTCAGACTTAACTTTCTAAAGCACTCCAGTCTAAGTCAATGCATATTTACAAAAGGCCCGCAGTGTGCCTGGAATTGGGGAAGCCCAGGAAGACCAGGCATGGTTTCCACCTTAGGGAATGTGGCAGAGACCAAGACTGCCCATCCACTATCTAGTCTCCCCTTCTTCCTTAGGAACAGATGACTTTGATTTTGTCTAGGATACTAATGCACCCAGCTAAAGGATGGCATGCCCCAGCTTTCCTTGCAGTTGGGTCTGGTCATGTGACCTACAGCCAAAGAAAGGAAATGTGAAGCTTGCAGAAGGACTTCCACAGGGAGCTGATTCAGCTGGAAGGAGAGCTTTTTGTCCTTTTTGTCTTTGTCTTCCTGTTCCAGGAAAGCAGATATGGTGGCTGAGCTCTAACAGCCAATTCTGAGACTGGGAGAGAAGAAAGAGAGAAGCAATGTGGATGCCCAATGACTCTGGGAAGCCACTGTTCCAGCCCTAGGCTGCCAGATATCTTAGAGAGACAGAACCCTTAGCTTTGTAAGTTACTGTTATTAGAATTTTCTGCTGTATGCAGCCAACCCAAATCCTACATAGTGTAAGGATTTTCAGTGAGATCGATACCTCTCTCTATTCCCTCTTTGACTTCTCTGCTTGCTTAGGGTTAGACTCCTGACTCATTGTGCAGGTGATGCACTATTTCTCCTTATCTCTGGCCTGTCATACCAGCTATTATCTTAACTATTTCAGTAACTTGTAAGTTGTTTGAGTGGTGCCCTTCTTCACTCTGCCTAGAACCAGTGTCTTCCTGGTAAGGGTATTCAGAGATATTCTTCAACCCTTAGTTTGGACCTCCATGCTATCCCAGCTGAGAAAAAGTATCTTGAGATAGAGTTAATGGATAACTTGAACTATGTATGATTTCCAGCTGTCCACAGCAATTGCCCATATGGTCTCATATATCATATACCAGGCCATAGACATCATCTCAACTAGTTCAAAAAGATCAGACACGATACATGCTAAGTTCTCTGGCCACAATAAAATGAAATACAAGGCAACAACCAAAACAAATAAAAAGAAACCAACTACTTGGATATCTAAAAATTCTTCCTGAATCAATAACTGAATTGGAAAGGAACTCAAGAACAACAAAGAAGGGGCGCTTGGGTGGCTCAGTCGGTTAAGCGTCTGCTTTCGGCTCAGGTCATGATCCCAGGGTCCTGGGATCGAGCCCTACATCGATCTCCTTGCTCAGCAGGGAGTCTGCTTCTCCCTCTGCCCTTCATCTCGCTTGTGCTCTCTCACCACAACCCTCCTCCCCTCATGTTCTCTGGCTCTTGCCCTCTCAAATAAATAAATTAAATATTAAAAAAAAAAAGAACAACAAAGAAGTTTATTCAGAAAATAATAGTGATTAAAACACACCACAGTAATCTCCATGGAATGTGTTCAAAGCAGTACTTTCAGGAAACTTTATAATTTAAAGTGCTCTCTTTTTTGGTGGTTGATAAAAAGAGAACATTTTATAAATAATTCAACTGGGGGTGCCTGGGTGGCTCAGTGGGTTAAGCCGCTGCCTTCTGCTCAGGTCGTGATCTCGGGGTCCTGGGATCGAGCCCCGCATCAGGCTCTCTGCTCAGCGGGAAGCCTACTTCCTCCTCTCTCTCTCTGCCTGCCTCTCTGCCTACTTGTGATCTCTCTCTGTCAAATAAATAATAAAATCTTTAAAAAAATAATAATTCAACTGAAGATACTAGAAAGGGATAGGAACACAAGCCAAACTAAAGAGGAAAAAAAAAGGGACACCTAGGTAGTTCAGTTGGTTAAGTGCCTGACCCTTAGCTTCAGGTCAAGTCACGATCTCAGGGTTGTGGGATCAAGTCCTGCGCTGGGCCCCCAGTCCAGCCCCCACATGGTGTCCCACCTCAGGCTCCAGCTCTGCACCTAGTGCAGAATCTACTTGGGATTTTCTCCCTTTCTGTCTTCTTCCCTCTCTGCCCCTCTCCCTGCTCCCACACACGTGCACATGCTCTCTGTCTAAAATAAATAAAAATCTTAAAAAAAAAAAGAGGGAAAATATTATAAAAACAGGAGATAATTTTGAAAGTGAAAAATAATTTCAATGGGCTCAATAAATAAACCAAAAGCCAAATATTAAAAGCTATAATTCAATGACATTTGAAATGAGAAAGGAGACACCAACCACTACATGAAAATTTAAATATAGGGGCTCCTGGGTGGCTCAATTGATTAAGCATCTGCCTTCAGCTTAGGTTGTGATCCCAAGGTCCTGGGATTGAGCCCTGCATCGCATTGGCCTCTCTGTTTAGTGGGGAATTGGCTTCTCCCTCTCCCAATCCTTGTCGCTCTCCCTCTGCTGTTCCCCCTATTTGTGCTCTCTCATTCTCTCAAATAAATAAGATCTTTTTAAAAATTCTTAAATATAAATTAGAACATAAAAATATATGCTCATAACATTTGAGCACACAAACAAAAAGAATTTTTTATAATATAAAACTCCAAAGTTAATCTAATATATATTAAAATAATAACTTGAGAAGGGGGAAGACATGTGGAAAGTTATTCAACTAGAAGTGTCCAGGTACACATATACATGTGTTAGTTTTTTATTGCTGTGTAATCACCACAAACTTATTGGCTTAAAACAACACAGAGTTATTATCTTATAGTTTTCCTGGCTCAGGAGTCTGGGTACATTAGCTGGGCCCATAGCTCAGAGTTTCCCAGGTGATGTTCAAGGCATTGGCCGCACCATGTTCTCATCTGGAGGCCTGACTGAGGAAAAATCAACTTCTAAGCTTGTTGGTTGTTGGCAGAATTCATTTCCTAGTGGCTATATGATTGAAGGCCCTGCTTCTTTTTTTTTTTTTTTTTTAAGATTTTATTTATTTATTTGACAGGCAGAGATCACAAGTAGGCAGAGAGGCAGGCAGAGAGAGAGGAGGAAGCAGGCTCTCCGTGGAGCAAAGAGCCCGATGCGGGGCTCGATCCCAGGACCCTGAGATCATAACCTGAGCTGAAGGTAGAGGTTTTAACCTGCTGAGCCACCCAGGCGCCCTGAGGGCCCTGCTTCTCACGGACTATTGGCTATCTTCAAGTCCTGTGGCCACCTGCAGTCCCTTCCATGTGGTCCTCTTCATAGGTAGTTCACAACATGGGAATTTGCTTCTGCAAGGCCAGCAAGAGAATCTTGCCAGTCCACTTAGACTGTCTTATATGATGAATGTGATCAAATATGGATATCTCATCACCTTAGCCATGGCATATTGGTTAGAAGCAAATCACAGGTTCCACTAGCATTTAATGGGAGAGGATTGATTCATTATCCAAGAACATTACTCATCAGAAGTTACCTTCGATGCATCCACCACAATATGGGTGAAGGCTAAACCCTCCTATACTTTCAAAGGCTCATTACCGACCTTGAAAAGTGGCAAGCAGGAGTTCTGTCTCTTAAGACAAGGCTGAAGATCCCAAAGAGGCATGTGCGGCAGGCAAAATAAACCTTCAAGAACAAAACCTCAGGCTCTCACCTTAGGCACTCATTGCTATATCCCAGTCTACAGTCACTCCAACCTTGGCCCTCCACTTCTTTTCCTCCAATTTAAACCCAGCTACTATACTGTCAGTCCTTGGCTTTAGTCTTGGTTTGACAAGGAGCTTGCCAATTCCTTGGGTTGACAAGGGGCTGCCTCAATGGAGATCTGCTCTCTCCCCGGCTGTCATGCTCTCCTGTGAAGGCAAGGTGCAATACATTCAACTTTAGGGATCTAGTGACTTTTTAGGCCCTTGCCCTTTGGTCTCCTCTCCTGCCTTACAAGCTGCCCTTGCAAAACTGTTAAAGATATTCTGAGTCACATGCAGAAGGGGCTGTCTATGATTGATGCTGTGAAGAATGGGATCGTGGGCTACACTTGATCAAGTCTTGCTTGGCGGAAGCTCTCAAGGGGTGGACTGAGCTGGAGCTGGAAAGGTCTGAGGCTGATTTTTGTTAGTGCTGACAAAGATCAGATGTAATTCTTGTTCTGCTTTTATAGGATGGTCGGAGAGGAACTGATGAACAGACTTGGTCTTTATTAAAATGTACTGATGCGCCTTAAAGCATCTCTGCTCTACTTCATTTTGGAACCTTGAAAAATATGACCTATGAATTACGCATAGTTCACCTTAGGATGTAAACCTCCCCATGACTTGATCCTGAAATTTAGTAAATATAATGCACAAATAAAGAATAGGCTTGTGTGGCCATGTGTTCTCAGTGCAGCGATAGCGCCGTGCATTCCAATGGAGCCATTTGGTTCTTGAGGGGACTAAAAAAAAATCTTCCTCTTTTTTATGTAGAAAGTACAGATATAGAGTATATATAGTAGATATATTGATATATAGCATTTCTGTGGCATTGAAATTACATGGAGGCACAGTTAAGAAAAAAAATGCTTAAAAGTTCTCTTTAGGTGGGAAATAATAGGAAATTTGAGCAGCACTGCTCCAGGAAATATTTCCCTATAGATAGACGCCATCCACAAATCTTACATTAAAGTATACAAGACATTTTATCAAGGGCATTATGCTAAGTGAAATAAATCAGACAGAGAAAGACAAATGCCATATGATCTCTCTTATATGTGAATCAATCGATCAATAATCAAGCTCACAGACACAGAGAAGGGATCGGTGGTTGCCAGAGGCAGGGAGTGGAGGTAGGGAAAAGGGGTAAACTGTTTTTGCTTAAATAAATTCTATTTTTAAAAAGAAAAATATGTATACATAAGATGTTTCTCATGAACATGTTATGGGAAACATTACACCATGATCAAAGAGTCTTTATCTTAAGAATGATGGAAGTATTTGACACAAAGGTAAGTATTAATAATACCTACATTACAGGTGGTAATTAATACCACCTACATCACTGGATTAAATAATGAAAAATACAATGATTTCAACAGATGCTGAAAAAACCTTTGATAAAATTCCCTAGGTACTTCTCATTTAAAAAAGGGGGAGAATAGAAATATATTACAATAGCAAAATATAGAGCTATTTAAAACAGAGCTGTTTTATCTTTCATGCAAAGCAGAAGCATTGTTATTAAAAAGAGGAATAAAACAGAAACCTTGACCCCAGCCACCTAAAAGATCATCCAGGACTGTAGCCATGAGGAGGCTTCCTCCCACCTATAAGTCTGTCTGTAGCTATTCGGCTACTGTCCTTCATCTGAAGGGGCTGGAGGTCAACATTAAGCTCCAAACTAGGAACATTTTCTTATGGCAGCTTTCTGAATCTCTGGCACCTGGGCGTATCTATCTTTCCGGGTGCTTGAATCCTTGGGAAGTCTGACTTCTCTTGTTAGAGTCTTATTAAGCTCATTGGCTTAGACCCTGTTTCCATCCTTACATATCTTCAAGCATCAACTAGTTTCCTTGAAATTACAGATCTCCACACCAGGGCTCAGACAGATGGCAACACTGATCAGGGCTTTGGTCCCCCACCCCATGCACCCTGTTGTTCCCATCTGTTGTAGATTTTTCACTCCCTCTTGGACCTCAACAAGATTGTACTGCTTCTGAAAACTGTTCACTCAGACTCCTTCCCTTACACCTTCTGTTTATTTGTACGTACTTCCATAGCTGGTGATTTGCCAACACCCTTTGGGAGCTTGTACTAGTCATGGATCTTAGCTGCAAACAACAAAAACTAACTTAAGCAGAAATGAAATTTACATAGGATATCATATTCGTTTGCTAGGGCTGTCATAATAAAGTACCCACAAACTAGCTTAAGCAACAGAAACTGTCTCAATTCTGGAGGCTAGAAGTCTGAAATTAGGGTGTTGGCAGGGTTGGTTCCTTTGGAAGGCTGTGAGAGAATTAGTTTCATGCCTTTTCCTTAGCTTCCAGTGGTCTGCTAGCAATCTTTGGATCCTTGGTTTGTAGATCTTTGCCTTCATCTTCGTAAGGCACTTTCTCTCTGTATGTATCTGTGTCTAAATTTCCTCTTCTTATAAGGACAAGAGTCATATAGGATTAGAGGCCTGTACTCCAGTACAACCTCATTTTAACTAATTACTTCCACAAAAACTCCATCTGCAACTGAGATCACATTCTATTTATTTATTTATTTACTTATTTGACAGGCAGAGATCACAAGTAGGCAGAGAGGCAGGCGGAGAGAGAGAGAGGTGGAAGCAGGCTCTCTTGAGCAGAGAGCCCGATGCAGGGCTCAATCCCAGGACCCTGGGATCATGACCTGAGCCAAAGGCAGAGGCTTTAACCCACTGAGCCACCCAGGCACCCAAGATCACATTCTTTTTTTTTTTTAAAGATTTTATTTATTTACTTGATAGACAGAGATCACAAGTAGGCAGAGAGAGAGAGAGGAGGAAGCAGGCTGTCCGCAGAGCAGAGAGCCCGATGCGGGGCTCGATCCCACGACCCTGGGATCATGACCTGAGCCGAAGGCAGCGGCTTTAACCCACTGAGCCACCCAGGTGCCCCCAAGATCACATTCTTAAGTAGTGACGGTTAGGACTTCAACATATGAATTTCTGGGGGATACAACTCAACTCTTAACAGATATACTCTTAGTAGCTCATAGGATCAGCACCAGGGCCAGAGTACTGGATTTATTTTTATTTTTATTTTTTTTAAGATTTTATTTATTTATTTGACAGAGATCACAAGTTGGCAGAGAGAGAGGAGGAAGCAGGCTCCCCTCAGAGCAGAGAGCCCAATGTGGGGCTCGATCCCAGGATCCTGGGATCATGACCTGAGCTGAAGGCAGAGGCTTTAACCCACTGAGCCACCCAGGCACCCCCAGAGTACCGGATTTAAACAGGAGCAAAGGAAGAGATGGTCAAGATGATGCATCAGGAGCAGACAGCCTAGAACTCTGGGACTCACCAAGAGGGCACATCTGCCAAGACCACTGCTAACCTCATTGTGGCTGGTCATTACAGCTGCTTTGCCAGGTCAGGTCCTTAGGACTCCCTGCTGGGGTCCCAGGCTTGAGATTCCTATATAGCCCCTTACAGTGCAAGTCCAAGTGAGGCATCTGACTGGCCAAGTCTGGGCCACAAGCTCACACTCTAGCCGCTAAGGGGCAAGAAAAAGCAGACTGAGCTCTCTCTTTCTGTCGTGGGAAGCAGTCTTGGCTCCATTGTATATAAAGAATCTCTCACAGCAACAAGGGTGTTGGGATGGACAGATGTTCTGGATTTCTTTCCAGAGAAATAGAACCAAGAGATGAGTGATAATAATAGACTGATTAGATACATAGATAAGTAGAAGATATTTATTGTAGGAATTGGCTCACACAATTATGGAGACCAAGAAGTCCCAATCTGCCATCTGCAAGCTAAAAAAAAAAAAAAAAAAAAGCCTGTGATGTAATTCAGTCTAAGTCTGAAGGCCTGAGAACCAGGGGAGTTGATAAGTCTGATTCCAAAGGCCCATGAATTGGAGGGCCAACGAAGAAGTCCCAATCTAAGTCCAAAGGCCAAAGAACAAGGAGTGCCAATGTCTGAAGACAGGAGAAGATGGATGTCCCAGCTTAAACAAAAAGAACAAATTCACCCTTCCTCTACCATTTGGTCCTATTTTGTACCTCAATGGATTGGATGATGCCCACCTCATTGGTCTTTACTCAGTCTACTGATTCAAATGCTAATCTCTTCCAGAAACACCCTCACAGGCACACTCAGAAATAATGTGTTAAGAACTGTCTGGGCATCCCTTGCCCAATCAAGCTAATGCATAAAACTATCATGGCAAACAAAACAAATGTTTACTAAGCTGTTTGCCAAATCCAGTTCACAGTGGTCTTCAAAGTATGGAACACCAGTCATGGGTATTTCCTGGGAAAAACTTAGAAATGTAATTTCTTGCTCCTACTCCAGATATACTGAGTCAGAAATGCTAGGGTGGGGCCCAGCAAACTTTTTAACAAGTCTTCCAGGAGATTCCTTCCTTTTTTCCTTTTTATTTTTTTATAGCTCAATTGAGGTGTAATTGACATACAATAAATTAACCTTGAAGTTCACACTTTGATGAGTTTAACATATGTATATACCCATAAAACCATTACCACAATCAAGGTAATGCACATATTCATCACCCCTGATGTTTCTTCAACTCCCATTGTCCTCTCTCCTTCCCCTTTCCACACACACTCCCAAAATCCTAAAGCAACCACTGATCTTGTGTTGCTCTAGATTAGTTTGCAATGTTTATAATTTTACAAGTATAGAATCACAGTATTATTCCTGTCTTTTATTTTTGAGATTTTATTTTTTTAGGGGTACCTGTGTGGCTCAGTCATGATCTGAGTCTTTGGCTCAGGACATGATCCCAGGATCCTGGGATCCAGGACAAATCAGGCTCTCTGCTCAGAAGGGAGCCTGTTTCTCCCTCTGCCTGCTGCTCCCCCTGCTTGTGCTATCTGTCAAATAAATAAAATCTTAAAAAAAAAATAAAGTATTTTTTTAAGTAATCACTGCATCCAACGTGGGACTCATACTCACAACCCCAAGATCAAGAGTTGCACACTCTACCAACTGAGCCAGCCAGGTGCTCCTTTGTCTTTTTTATTCAGCATAATAAATTTTAATTCATCCATGCTGTATTTTGTGTCAATTCCATTCCTTTTTGTAGCTGAGTAGTGTTCCACTATGTGGATATACTTAATTTGTTTAACCATTAACCTCTTTATAAACACTTGGATTGTTTCCAGTTTGGGGCCGTTATAAATAAAGCCACTATAGGGACACCTGGGTGGCTCAGTTGGTTAAGCGGCTGCCTTCGGCTCAGGTCATGATCTCAGCATCCTGGGATCAAGTCCCACATTGGGATCCTTGCTCAGCAGCGAGCCTGCTTCTCCCTCTGCCTCTGCCTGCCACTCTGTCTGCCTGTGCTCGCTCCTGCTCTCTCTCTGACAAATAAATAAATAAAATCTTAAAAAAAAAAATAAATAAAGCCGTTATAACATTCATGCACAAGTCTTTGTATGGACATAGGCTTTCATTTCTTCTGTGTAAATACCTAGAAATGGAATGACTGGATTATATGATAGGAGTAAGTTTATCTTTTAAAGAAACTGCCAAACTTTCTTCCAAAGTAGTTGTTCTATTTTGCGTTCCTACCATGAGCTTCCAGTTCCTCCATACTTGGTAAGGTCATCAGTCTTTTAAAATCTTTACCATTCTGAAAAGTGTGTAGTGGTATCTCATTGGAGTTTTTATTTCCATTTCCCTAATGCCTAACAATGTTAAGCATCTTCACGTGCTTATTTGCCATCTGTTTATCTTCTTTGGTGAACTATCTATGCAAATCTTTCACCCATTTTTTTATTGGACTGTTTGTCTCATTGAGTTACAAGAGTTCTTCATATATTCTAGATAAATGTCTTTGTCCAATAATATTTTGCAAATATTTTCTCCCAGTCAGTGACTTCTCTTTTGTTTTTTCCTTTGGTAACAGTGTTTTTTGAAGAGCAAAAGTCTTAAATTTTGAAGATATCTAATGTATCAATATTTTTCTTTTATAGTTTGTACTTTCTGTCTTATATTTAAGAAATTTTGCTACACCCAAGCCTACTAAGATTTCCTACTAAATTTTCTTCTATAGATTTTAGCTCTTAAATTTAGGTCTATGATCCATTTAAAGCTAATTTTTAAAGAAACTTTATTTTGACATAGGTCAGAAGAGCTGCAAAAATAGTACATGCCTTACCCAGTTAACAACTTACATAGGCCATAGTGCAATTACCAAATGAGAGAAATTAACATTTATTAACTAAACTATCGATTTTATTTAAATTTCACCCATTTTACCCCTACTGTTCTTATTTTGTTCTAGCCTAGTTGCAACTCCTTAGTCTCTTCCAATCTATGATGATTCTTCAATCTTTCCTTGGCCTTCAACTTAATTTTTATATGAGATATAAGGTAAAAGTCAAGGTTCATCTTTTTGCATATGGCTCTTCAATTATTCCACACCATCTCTTGAAAAAGATTATCCTTTCCCTCATTGAATTGCCTCGAAAGTTTTGTTGAAGATCAATTGGTCACATATGTGTAAGTCTATTTCTGGACTCTTTGTTCTGTTCTACTGAGATTTTTATTTGTCTGTCTTTATACCAATACAATATTGTCTTGATTTTTGTAGCTCTGTAAGTCTGAAAACAAGTGAAGTTAGTCCTACAACTTTGCTCTTCCTCTTTCAAAGTTGTCTTGGCTATTCCAGGTCCTTTAAATTTCCTGATGAATTATAGAACTGGTTTTTAAATTTCTGCAAAGAGCCTTCTGGGATTTTGATTGGGATTGCATTGAATCTACAGATCAATTTGGGGGAGAATTGTCACATAACAATATTGAGTCTTCTAATCCATGAATTTAGAATTCTTCTCCACTTATTTAGGACTTCTTTAACTTCTGTCAGGAATATTTTGTAGTTTTCAGATTCTATAGTGTACAGATCTTGCACATCTTTTGTCTAATTTATCCCTAATAAGCATTCCAGGTGAGTCTGATGCACAATAAAGTCTTAGAAACATTTCTCTACATCAGCACTATTACTGAAACATAATATTGGAAAAAATAAGTATTCAAGGGACGCCTGGGTGGCTCAGAGGGGTAAGCCTCTGCCTTCGGCTCAGGTCATGATCTCGGGGTCCTGGGATCGAGTCCTGCATCGGGTTCTCTGCTCGGCAAGGAACCTGTTTCCCTCTCTCTCTCTCTGCCTGCCTCTCTGCCTACTTGTGATCTCTCTCTGTGTCAAATAAATAAATAAAATCTTAAAAAAAATAATAAGTATTCAAAAAGAATATGCAAAAAATAGAATATGCAAACATAAATGGGAACTTAGAGTTGTGGGTTCTAATTCATATGAATTAATAAAGCAGCTGAATAAAGTAGATGAATATAAGATACACTATAATTCAAAACACAGCATAATTCCCTTAAACTGATTAGAAATTTTAATTGAAAATGAGATCCCATTCACAGTAGTAACAAAAAATAAAATACTGAATGAGAATTTTAATTGTATTATTTATAATTTATAAATTTATGTATATGTATAAATTTATGTATAAATTTATATGTATAAACAATATATAAATAAATTTATATTTATTTATATATTTATATTTATATTTCTAAATAAATATATATTTATTTATAAATAAATAAATTTAAATGTATAAATAATATATGTATAAATTTATGTATAATTTATATTTTCAAAAATCATGTATGCTCATATGTTTATGTATATGTATGTAAATGGATTTTAAAAGGCCTAGAAATCTGAGACAAGTACTTTTCCAAAGAGGAGAAGAAGATGGAGAGAAAGTAAGAAAGGGCTTCTCTGCTTCCTGTGAATTTCTTCCAATGATAAGATATTGACACAGTACTTATATAATTTTTTATTTTATTTATTTATTTAAAGATTTTATTTATTTGACAGAGAGAGAGAGCACAAGGGGAGTGGCAGGCAGAAGGAGAGGGAGAAGCAGGCTCCCCACAGAGCAGGTGAGGCTTGATCACAGGACCCTGGGATCATGACCGTAGCCAACTGAGCCATCCAGGTGCCCCTGTACTTATACAGTTTTAAAAACCTTTCCTAAGCAGCATATATGATCCCATTTTATCAATTATAGATACATTTGTATACACATTCATGTCTCAAAAGATGATTACACAAACTTAATAGCAATTATGTATAGATAGTGGAATTTCAGATGATTTTCACTGTGATTTTTCTTTTTAGTGTTATTTAATGTTTTACAATAAGCATGTGCTATTTTTATAACAAAAAGTAATGAAGGTATCACTTTGGGAAAGAAAAAAACAGAACCTAAAGAATGCTGTTCATGGGCGCCTGGGTGGCTCAGTGGGTTAATGCCTCTGCTTTCGGCTCAGGTCGTGATCTCAGGGTCCTGGGATAGAGCCCCACATCGGGCTCTCTGCTCAGCGGGGAGCCTACTTCCTCCTCTCTCTCTGCCCACTTGTGATCTCTGTCTGTCAAATAAATAAATAAAATCTTAAAAAAAAAAAAAAAAGAATGCTGTTCATGACATATACAGGACACTTAAAACTAAGAAGGATATAAACAAATTGAAAAATAGATCATGTTTCTATTTCTTTATTTCTTAAGTAAGCTCCACACCCAACATGGAGCCCAGCATGAGGCCTGAATCCATGATACTGAGACCAAGACCTGAGCTGAGATCGAGTAAAACACTCAACCAAGTGAGACATACAGGTACCCCAGATCATGTTCCTATTTCTAATTTATATTCACATATAAATATAATAAAGACAAACTTTCCCAAGCTATAAATGGATTTATTATACTACAGTTAGCATTTTAAAATAAGAAATTTCCTGTTAAAATTTTTATTCCACTCTCCTGTTATGAAAGCCACTGAACATATCAAAAGAAGTGGAAGAAAAAAAGAAAAGAAGGAGGAAGGCCTCCATTTTCAATGAGGCAAGGAAACACCAAAGCAGAAACCATGAAGCAAACCAGCTGGTTACTGTGGGATAAGAACTAGAAAATGAAAGAGAGATGCCAGGTGCCTCCTTGGACCCACAGTAGGACCCAGATCTCTCCAAAGGTCCATGGTAGAAGTTTAGCTGATGATACCTTTACTCCATGTACAAGGTGTGGTAGCATGGTAGCTACCTCTGAAGACTGAGGAATGTCCCATAGAGAGTAGGACTCACAGTACAGAGTGTCCTGGGTGGTGGGGCTGCAGGAAGCACTTTACCAAACTTACCTCTGGAGAGGGAGATAATGTGGGGATGACACAAGGGAAGGAGGGAGTGGAGGCAGGAACCACAAGATTGCGCCACAGCAAGCCTAGAAGTCTGAGCCACATGGATTTCCAAGACACCTAAAGTTGAGGGGAGATGGTCCCCAAGGAAAAGGAAATAACAGAAAGGGTGTTTGAGATAACAAAACCCATAAAATTTAAGGTTCCTAGATGCTCTCCAATCTCACCAACTTCTTGTCATACCATTACTCAACAAGTAGTGGTCCCCATTCAAACCATGATGGGATGCATGCATAGAAATTACAGGGGAAGGGAATATTACCTAAATGGCTGGTTAAAAAAAAGAAGAAGAAGAAACCACAGAGGAATTACCCACGGCACGGTATTACTCAAAGATGTTCAGATAAAGTCTCCAAATTCTCAGAGAAATTTCAGTCAACACTATCTAGAAAAAGACTCCAAAGATATAAGAATTCAAAAAAGAGATTTAAAAAATGAAAAAAGAAGACTAAAAAACAAACTAGTAAATTCTGGATAAAAAATGCAAGCATAAACCATGATAGAGATGGAACCTACATCAGAAGCAACAAAAAATGGGTACAAATAACTATGTAATTCAGACCACAGTGGAAAGATTCAGGGAAATCACATGAAATGAATGACAAAACACAAGATTTTTACATAATTCTAGAGAAAATTGCTATTGTTATAGAAGATCATTAATAGGGATCCTTGGCATTTCTGAAGGAGATTAGTAATTTCTGAAGGAGAATAAAAGGGATTAAATATATATTATTTTCAAAAATAGCAGAGGACCTTCTTAAAATAAGGATTACTTGAATCTACAGATCAAAAGGAGGTATACACCCCAAGAAAAATTAATATAGACTGTTCAACATCAACATATAGCCTAATGAAGTTATGCAACACCAAGGATAAAGAAAATTTCACATGGATCGCTATATAGTTAATAAACCATGTGCAGAGAGAAAAATCAAGTTTCTTTAGACTTCATCTCAATGTCAAAAAAACAGCAGACCAACATCTAAAAAGGTGTAAAGGAAAGAAAACACGATTTAAGGATTGTGTACATGGCAAATTACCTTCAAGCATAAAGGCAACAGATAAACATTCTCAGACATGTGAAATCGTAGGGACCAAAGCACACAGAAAACCATCTTGGAAAAACAACTTATGAATGAAATTTATCCAACCACAGGATGAGTTGAAATAAATTCTAGAATAGAAAACCTAAGTGTATTGTTTCCTAGGTCTGCCACAACAAAGAACCACAAACTGGATGGCTTAGAACAACAGAAATTTATTATGTCACAGTTCTAGACTCTAGAAGTCTATGGTTAAGTTATCTAGGGCCATGTTCCTCCAGAGAAGCTAGAGATAGATCCAAGCCTTTTCCAGCATTTTAAAGCCCCACACGTTCATTGGCCTGTGGCAGCACAATTTCCATTTTCATATAGCATTTTTCCTATGCCTCTTCATACAGTCTTCTCTCTGTGCTTGTCCATGTCCAGATTTCCCCTTTGGAAGGACACCAGAAGTCTTGGATTAAGGCCCACTCTAATGACCTCATTTTAACTTGATTACCTCTGTAAACATTCTTTCCAATAAGGTCACATTCTGAGATAGTAGGGATTATGACTCCAACATACATTTTTTGGGGGGAAGATACAATTGAACCTGTAACACTGGGGTAAAACAAAGGAGTGAGCAGAGTCCATTTTAAATATAGAGCTAAAACTAAACAGCAGTAAGAAGTATGGTTAGAAAAGAAAATGAAGGGAGGTAAACATGGATGATAGAACATAATAAAAATCAAGAGACAGAGTAAGGGAGTGGGATAAAGTGTAAGCATGAGTAATTCCTTAATCGTTAGCAGGAAGTCAAGAGATGCCACTTAACACTGAAACTTGTCTTGTTTTTTAAGCTTAAATTTTACTAAAAAAATTTTTGTGTGTATTGTTGGCACATAAACTTGGTTTAAAAAAAAAGGCTAGGGGTGCCTGGGTGGCTCGATGGGTTAAAGCCGCTGCCTTCGGCTTGGGTCATGATCCCAGGGTTGTGGGATCGAGCCCCATATCGGGCTCTCTGCTCTGCGGACAGCCTGCTTCCTCCTCTCTCTCTCTGCCTCTCTGTCTACTTGTGATCTCTGTCTGTCAAATAAATAAATAAAATCTTTAAAAAATAAAATAAAATAAAATAAATTTTAAAAAAGGCTAGCAAATTCAGTCTCTTACTGTTTTTCTTTTCTCTTAACTCTAAAACAATTCATCTTTTGAAAACTTGTGAATAACCAAATTAGTCATTTCCAAGTTTGTCTTCATTTTTTCTGAAAATAAATTCAACTGAATATTACTTTTTCATTTAAAATAGTCTGCAGAGTGAGATCCTATCTCACAAAATTTTATCATTGTTCTATCTCTCCACGTATTGATAGAATCTTTAAGGACATTTTATAGATGTTGGCTGTCTCTGAGAAGTAGGATTTATGGTGAGTTTTCTTTTTTTTAACTTTGTTGTACTTCTCTGTATTGCTTGAATTTTTATAATAAATAGATGTTATTTTGAACAAAAACAGTAAAATTTTTCACATTTTTCTCCTAAAAGCTTTCTTTGCAGGCAATGGGAGGTGGAATTCAACTTCAGCTTCTAGGAGGCGGTGGGTCTGGGAGGCAAAAGCTGGGGTCCGAGGAAGCTATGACAGCCAACACAAGGTCCCTGGGCTGTTAAGGGGTCCTTCTGTGGCTGGGGGTCCTGTTTTTTGCAGTTGCTGTGGCAGAAAACTCCCCAACTCGAATTCCACCACATGTTTCAAGGATTTTCCATAGTCAGACCCAGCTCCCAAAGAAGCCACACGTCCTCTAAGGTCAGCAACATGAGTCAGAGCTGCCTTCTAACTTTTGAGAAAGTCCAACATTTGCTTTACTGTGACATCAGGGAAGCCAATGCTTCCAGAAACCAAGCTGGAGGTGGGCTCCATCCTTCTTGACCCCCAAGCATCAGAGTTGCCTGTGTGAATGGTCTTGAGTTCACAGCTGTGTGATCAAGGTCCCCACTCCATCCTGAAAGCTGGGCTTTTTCAACAGGAAAGGCATTTGGGCACATAACGGTCATCATCATATTCATATTTTATTATTCCTCTTCTTATATCTGGTTGCCCCCAAATGCTTGGCAGGAAATTTATTACTTCTCTTCCTGTATTTTAATGGATACACTGGGGGTTTCTGTGGATACAGCAAGCAGGCAGCTGGGGCCTTGTAAGGCTGAGGACATCCCAAAAAATTCATTGGCTTTTGGCCTGATTTCCTGAAAGTTAGTGCTGGCCCTCATATTGGAGCTTTCTAGTCTCTAAATTGTGACAGGTGTCCCACTGGGAGATACCAGGTCTGCAGCAGGGGGTACAAGGACAAGCCCAGGGGTAGTGGTAGGCCATCTATAGCATGAACAGGGTCCTAGCCTGGGCAAGCACTCCTTGTGGGGCCTGAGACCCCAAGATGTTCATCTAAACCTGAAACCTGACCTAAGGCACTGGTGGCACATAGGACTTGCACACTGGACTCTGCCAAAAGTCTAAAGATCTCATGTAGCCAGGATCTCCGAGGGACAGAATCCCCAGAGAGGTTGGCCCAGTAACACAGCTAGAGAGGTAGATAGAGGTCTTTGGTGAACACCAAGCAGAGAGACACCCAAGAGCTATGAGAGCAGCACCTACCAGCAGCCCGGAAAACTTCTTAGAAAATGTTGTCTATACTCACTTTTTTCAATTAGAAAGATCATCAACAGACAGAAAATTACTTGTTAAAACATCCAGGAAATCAATGTATTTCAAATGACAATACTACAAGTCTTCCGTTCTCTGTTGTTCAGAATCTAGGTCCTAGAATTGTCTGTCAAGATCTGTTCACTCCCTCTTTGCTCCCTATGGACATCTAAGGCTGGTGTTAATTATTCAGAGAAGTGGAGTGTCTCAGAGCTTATATCCATTTAGACAAAACAGCAGAGACCACCTTCTCACCTGTCACTGCGACCTCTGGGTCTCCTCTCACACCCTTCCCACTAGAGATCTTGGATTCATCATCAGCTTCTCATGTGTGTCCCTGTGCCTGGCAAGGCTCTTCTCTGTTAGTTGTAATTTGGGCAGATGGCTTATGCTCTGCTTACTTCTGTTAAGTGAGCTGCATTTTCTCCACATCTAAGTTTCATCTCTAGAGAGCTACAGAGTTTATTAAAAATATAATTGTAGTCATTCACTGAAAGTCAGTTATGAACAAGCAGCAAAATAAATCTGCTTTCACCACAGCCTTCCTGCAGCCTTTCAGAACCACTGCCCACCATGGGGGCTGATGTCTGTCTTATCTGATGTCAGATCTTGGATGACTATGTTTAGTCTTTTTCTTGTGAACCACTCTTTCAGCTCATTCATGCCTCAGCTTGCTTCATCAGGCTTCTGCCCCTCTGCTCTACTGCTAAGGCTTTCCTAGACCACCAGTGAGTCCCTACTCAGGCCAGCAAGGAGCAACAGGATTCACCTGCCATTTGCCTAGTCCCTCTGCTCACATATGAAACCACTCCACATTTTTTTCCATCTTTAAACTCCCATTCCACTGATTCCTCTCACACCTTTCTCTCCCAGTTCTTTCTGCAAGCCATTCCATAGTTCCTCTCACCCTTAAAGGGCATCTCTTCCTCCTCCACCCATAAGGGCTCAGGGTTCTATATTCAGTAAGCAAGCTCGTTAGTCCTCAGGTTTTAACTACCAGAGGTCTCCAAACCCAGCTCTCTCCAGGTTTCCATTCCCATTTATCCAACTCTTAGAGGAGATCTTAATTCGCCCTGAGTTAATGCATGATCATGCCCCAAACTCTCTCTTCCTAGATTATATACACTGCATTACATTACATTTCTGCAGCCCAGGGGAATATGCTAAATGGAAGTGAGAACCACTCTTGGGTTTCCAAAGCAGAAGTCACTCTGCGAGCTTCAATTACAGTACTTGGTTTGATCAGGAAGCATGACCTCAAGGGATTTAGCAGATACTGACCTCAGAGAGGAAGTCTGACTGCTCCTCCTCCTGTATCTGTGTCCCCTTCAAGTTCTTTATCTCCCCAGGTAGAAAATGTGGAGGAATAACTCTGCATCTCCCTCGCACTGGTAATGTCAATCTGGAGATGGGTATGTGTGAACACAAGGATGGCGGAGCTCAAGTGGATGAAGAATGAACGCAGTAGGATTTCCCCCCAATTCTCCAATGTGTCCTGAAAATAGAGCTCAAGCCAACTTACATAGATCTGAATGCTGGAGCTTTAATCTTTCAAGAACACACTTCCTGTATTTCTAGTAATTACTGTTGCTGGTGTTTCTGGAAATCCCTCCAGTCCCCCTGACTCTCTCCTCCAAAAGAATTGAATCATAAAAATAGAACCATGAGAAAAGCTAATTTGACCCCTTTGCTCCCTGAAATGTGCTGGGTGGAAAGAGCCTGGGGGAATGGGCTGAGAGCTGGGGGGGGAGGTCTTCTTCAACTGGTTCTTCCATCTCAAGGAAAAATAAACTAAAGGAAAGAATAAATGTTTTATGTTATTCACCAACAGGAAAGAGATTTTGTGGGGGGAAAAATTCACACTTTGACTATTCTAGTATTTATAGAAAGCATCTTGAACTTGAGGTCATAAATGGGCTTTATCAAAATATATGATCCTCCAGAAACTGTGAGCAATGTGTTTTTGTGTCTGTATATTCTTCTAAGGAGAGGATCCAGAGTTTTTATCAGATTCTCAGAAGGGTCTGTGAAACCTCCAAAATTAGAATTACTCCCTTAGAGGTTAACTTAGTATATCTATTGTTATATAAACAAATTACCTCAAAACTTAACAGTGTAAAAAGCTAACATTAGCTCCCAGGTTGTGCCGGCAGGAACGGAGGAGTGGCTTAGTAGCTTAGCTGAGTGACTCTCAGGGTCTGCTGTGATGTTGTAGTCAAGAAGTCAGCTGGGGGTGCTAGCATGTGACAGCTTGACAGGGACCAGAGAATCTGCTTCAAAGATGGTTTGCTTGCATGGCTGTTGGCAAAAGGCCTCTGTTCCTTACTGGCTATTAGCAGGAGGGCTCCACTCCTTGCTACATGGGCCTCCTATTAGGCCATTTGTATGTCCTTACAACATAGCAGCTGGCTTCCCCCAGAGCATGTGACTGAGAGAACAGTCACTCCTTTTAGGACCTAGTCTCAGGAGTCATACATTGTCACTCCTGTCACAAGCTATTCTATAAGCAAGACAGCTCACTCTCAAGATGAGGTAATTAGGCTCCATTTTTTGAAAGGCGGGGGTGGAGTATTAAAGAATTTGTAAATACATGTTTAAATTACCCAACTAGTAAAGAGGACTTACTTACAGTTTTGCTGAAAAGCATTTCTCTCTCCCTACGTAACCCTTCCCATTCCTCCACCAGATCATTTTGCAGAATTCGGGACTCCTCCAGGGTAGGGCTCCCCTATGACCTTGAACAAATTACTAAGCTTCTCTTGGGTCTCTGTCTCCTTATTGGTAACTGGGGATAATAACAGCACCTACTTCAGAGGATCGTTATAGGAGGATTAAAGGAAATTCTGAATTAATAAATGCAAAAAACATGTAAACTATAATAAGGTGACCTGACTCCCAACCTAGAGTTCCATTTACTCTAGATAGAATTGTACATGTTTGGATTATAAATCTTCTAGGTAAGAATGGTGCCAGACACTTGATTCTCAAAATATTTTAGAAATGAATAGCAAGTTGCAGAAGAAAACATACATTAGGATGTCATGTATATAAAATATAATGCAAAGCAACATGACATATTGTTTGGTGACAGGTATAAAAAATGTATGAGATTAATAAATTCCAAATTTTGGATCCTTTATTACCTCTAGAAGAGAGGGAAGTGAAATCCAGGATGGGTCTGCAAGAGGCTTCAGCTCTATTAGAACTACTTCATTTCTTGGGACACCTGGGTGACTCAGTCAGCTCAGGTCCTGATCCCAGGGCCCTGGGATCAAGTCCCATGTTGGGCTCCTTGTTTGGCTGGGAGCCTGCTTCTCCCTCTGCCTGTGGCTCCCCCTGCCTGTTTTCACTCTCTCTCTCTGACAAATAAATAAAATCTTAAAAAAACAAAAAACAAAACAAAACAAAAAAACTACTTCATTTCTTGAGTTGGGTGGATAATACTTGATGGTGTATTGTGTTAGTCTTTATATCTTTTTTGTGTATATTAAATATTATAAAACAAATATTAAAATAAATGACATTTATTAGTTTCTATTTGGCAGGTTTCCTCTGTTATCTCAGAGTTAATTAAAATTTTTCCAGGCCCAAGGCACCTAAATGCCTCAGTCAGTAGAGCACGTGACTTGATCTTGGCATTGTGAGTTTGAGCCCCACATTGGGGGTAGAGTTTGCCTAAAAACAAAAACGAAAACACAAGAAACTTTTTTTTAGTTTCTTGTTGGATTAGTTTCCTGTTGCTATTTCGGCCAATTGCCAGATTTAGTGGCACATAAATTTATTATTTTGTACTCCAGGTCCCACCCCCCAACTTCAAAGCCACAGCATGGCATCTTTAAATCTCTCTTTCTCTGTCTGTCTGTCTCTCTCTCTCTGGCCTCTGTTTCTGTCACCAAATCTCCTCTGAATCTGACCTCCTGTCTCCCTTTTATAAGGGCCCTGTGATTACACTGACCCATTACACTGCCCATTCTCCTGGACAATCCAGGAGAATTTTCCCATGTCAAGTTCCTTAGTTTAATCACATCTATAAAATCCCTCTGCCAATTTTCACAGGTTTGGAGGATTAGGACATGGACATCTTGGAGGGCCATTTCCTGCCTGCCATACTGGGCTTAAACATTTTGTAGGCCCTAGTGTGGTGCTTTTATACCCAGTAGAACCCCCACCCCACCCCCACCCGACCCGGCCTGCCTAAGCTCTTACCTAAGCTCTTACCGTGCCTCTGAATTGCTTTTCCTGTCCTAATAGATACCTAAACCCCCACAAAGTTGTTAAAGGTAAGCACCTGGGGCGGGGCAGGGCGGGGGTGGGGGTGGGGGATCATAGAGGCTGCAACTTCCCAAGCTGGAGAATGGTCCAGAACTACTAAGAGAGTTGCCCCAGACTGGAACAGCTAGACCTTAAAATGTTCTCCAAGCAGCTAGACTTACCACTGTGGAATAGAAATCTGATCACGTTGCTCTCCTGTGTAAAACCCCATCATGGCTTCTCTTGGCTTTAGAATAAGGAACAAAGTCTTCCAAGTGGTCCTGGTGGACCTGGTGGACCTTCCAAGTGGTCCTGGTGGGGCTGTCTTGTGCAGTACAGGGTGTTTGGCAGCCTCTTTCCCGCTAGATGCCAATAATACCCCTACCCTCCACCGCCAACCCCCCACACTCTTGTGACAACCAAGTTGTGACACCTTGCCAGATGTCCCTGAAGGAGGAAATTGTCCTTTGTCAAAGACTCCTGTGTCCAAGGAAGCCCTGCAGTATCTGGGTCCTAACCATCCACCCACCCAGCTCTCTCTTCTTTAACCACCTCAAGGACACCTCTCATTGGAGCCAGCAGAGTTCCTCTGGCCTCCAGATTTCTGCACACACTGCTCCCTCTTCCAGCATCACTCTACATCTCCTCACCTGGCAAACTCTTTACATCTCTATCTAAATGTCTATCCTGCAGACACCCCGCTTGCCCCCTCTCAGAGATCACCACTATGTGCTACGGCAGCCCCTCTCCTGCACTACAAACCCTCTTCACACCTGCCTCATTCATTGGCCTGCTTCATCAGATGGCTACCTCCAGGAAAGCAGGGCCTATAACTGTCTCGTCCTCCTGATTACAGTGTCTACTGATGAGCGGCTACAGGTCTGTATTATCTCGTGATTGGAGGACACCATCAACCCAAACTGTTGATCCCATAATCAGATACCCAGAACAGGAATCAGACCATAAAGCCAGGTAAATTCCCAAGGAAGTTCTGGGATTACTTGTCTGCTCCTTGTTGTGTCTGGACAGTGCTGGCTCCACTAAAGATTAAACAGTAACTTGGGGTGTGATCTGACAAAGAGCCTTTTCCTGAGGGCAGTAAATTCCTAGGGCTACACATCAGGAATGTTTGCCTGAGGGACTCCTAGTCAATCCTGCCCTCCTCCCCAGGGAAAAGCCAGCACCATGAACTGGCACGAACTGTCAGGACTCTTTGGGAAAAGAGCCAGATGGTGGGCACTCTGCAGGCAGGGAACAGTCCGGCAGGGAGAAGGCTATCATCAGTCAGCTCTGTACAGCAGACCCTTCACAGGGCAGCACTCACAAATCTGAGCCGGCTAGACTCTGGCCGGGTTCCCTTTGCCCAACCCCCACCTGTGGCATATAAATGCAGGCTAGGCAAAGATCTAACACACCACCAAAACTTGGTCCCATCCCACCAGAAAGGATCAGTGCTTTACCTGATTCCAAAATTGTAACTGAAACTCTGAACTGGAGCCTTCTGAACAATACTGAAAGGACAAAGAGCAGCCCCTGAGAGCCAGGCACCTAATTTCCCGTGACAGGAAAGCTGTTCTTGGTCTTAGCCTGGCTTCAGCCAGCTCCTCATTCCTTACAGTCTCCCAGAATGAGCCCTACATCAGGCTAAGTCAGCCATATAGCTAAATCCACATATTCCTTGTATTATTATATATACATTATTATATATAATATATGTACATTATGAATAATATATATAGAATATATACCTTGATCCATAACAAAAATAGTTATTTTCTGATTATGTAAATAACACATGCTGATTATAAAAAATGCAAACAACACACACAAAAACGAGGAAAACAAAAACCACTGTAACATAAACACCATCAACATTTTGGTGACTCTTTCCTACATCTCTTTATCCAAATGCACACATCCATATGACTTCACATACATAAAGTGAACTTCTTTGCTCAAATGCATGTATTAAAATGGAACTTTCTGGGATGGCTGGGTAGCTCAGTCAGCTAAACCTCTGCCTTCAGCTCAGGTCATGATCCCAGAGCCCTGGGATTGAGCCCTACATTGGAGTCTCTGCTATGTGGGGAGCCTGCTTCTCCATCTGCCTGCTGCTCCCCCTGCTTGTGTGCTCTCTATCTTTCTCACTCTCTCTATTTCTCTCTGTGTCAAATAAATAAATAAATAAATAAATAAATAAATAAATAGCTTTCTGGGGCACCTGAGTGGCTCAGTCAGTTAAGCATCTGACTCTTGATCTCACCTCATGTCTTGATCTCAGGGTCATGAGTTCAAGCCCCACACTGGGCTCCACACTGGGCATGGAGCCTACTTAAAAAATAAGTAAGTAAGTAAGTAATAGGAACTTGCCATTAGCATCACTAATAGCAAACTGCCATCACTTGACAGAATAGAAGGCAACCCTCCAAAAATGAATACAATGAAAATAAAACAATATGATTAAATATTCAGTCAGATACCATAGCCCCCAAGGCTTCAAAGCCCAAAGCCCAACCTCTAGGAGTTAAAAAGGAGGTGAGCAAGTATTAGAGAAGTTTGACCAGTTATACCAAAGGGAGGCTTTCTCTGAGATACAATTAGAAAGACTGAAAGAGAATTAAAAGAAATAAATCTTTGTCCACTTCTAATATTCCCTGTCCCATATCTATGCAGTAGCTTAAGCTCTCTGGGGTGCCCTCAAGAACTTCCCACATTCTCTAGAGAATGCAAGGGCAGAATCCACAATTGCCAGACCCTTCAGGGTCCACTCAAGACAGTATGGAGGGGATAGGTCCTGTTGCACCAGCCCCTTGCCCCCAGAAGTATCAGAAAACCATAAAAGCCTCTAATAGCACATCAAGGGCAATAGACCTATTTACCCCTCCTCCTCCAGACCCAGGCATCCCTCCTTCCTCAGCCTGGAGCAGATAGAAGATTCAAGCCTTCTTTTCCTTCTTCATGAAGACTCTCCTGCCTCAAAGAAGGACACTACGTAAACATAAAGGAAAAATCCAACAAGAAGATATAATAATTAAAACTATGAATCCAACATAGGAGCACCCAAATACATAAAGCAGCTAATAACAAACATAAAGTCATCAATAGTAATATAACAATAGTAGGGAACTTTAACATCCTATATACATCAATGGATAGATCATCCAAAATCAACAATCAACAAGGAAATAGTAGCTTTGAATTATACCTTGGACCAGATGGATTTAACAGATATATTCAGAACATTCCATCCTAAAACAGAATACACATTCTCCAAATGCACATGGAACATTCTCCAGAAGAGATCACGTATTAGGCCACACAAAACTAGTCTCAACAAATTAAAAAACCCTGAAGTCATATCATGCATCTTTTCTGGCCACAACACTATGAAACTAGAAATCAAGAAGAAAATCAACAAGAAATCATCTGATTTCTCAAGAATCAACATGAAAAAAATTTGGAAAGAGCACAAATATATGGAGGTTAAATAATATGCTACTAAACAATGAATGGGTCAACTGAGAAATCAAAGGGGAAATCCAAAAATACACAGAGGCAAATGAAAATGAAAACACAACTGCCCCAAATTTGGGGGAAGCAGCAAAAGTGGTTTTAAGAGGGAAGTTTATAGCAATACAGACCTACCGAAGGAAGCAAAAAAAATCTCAAATAAAAAACCTGACTCTACAGTTAAGGGATCTAGGAAAAGAAGAAGCAGTAAAACCCCAAACCAGTAGAAGGAAGGAAATAATAAAGATTAGAGCAGAAACAAACAAAATGGAAACCAAAAAAGTGATAGAACTGATCAATGAAACCAAGAGCTGGTTCTTTGAAAAGAACAACAAAATTGATAAATTTTAAGCCATCAGAAAAGAGAGAGAGAACTCAAAATCAGAAATGAAAGAGGAAATAATCACCAACCCTATAGAAATACAGAGAATTATAAGAGGATATTATGAAAAATTATCTACCCACAAATTGGACAACCTAGAAGAAATGGATAAATTCCTACAAACATATAACCTCCCAAAACTGAAACAGGAAGAAATCAAATATATGAACAGACTATATACCAGCAATGAAATTGAATCAGTAATAAAAAAAAACTCCCAACAAGCAAAAGTCTAGGACCATATGGCTTCATAGGCAAATTCTACCAACCATTTAAAGAGTTAATACCTATTCTTCTCAAAGTATTCCACAAAACAGAAGAGAAAGGAAAGCTTCCAAATTCATCCTATGAGGCCAGTGTTACTCAGCTTCTAAGTTTATAAGTTTATAAGTTGCTAACCTTATAAAGACACTACCAAAAAAGAAAGGAAGGAAGGAAGAGAAAACTAAACTACAGACCAACATTTCTGATGAACATAGATGCAAAAAGCTTCAACAGAATAGTAGCAAACTGAATCCAACAATACATTAAAAAAAAAAATCATTCACCACAATCACATGGGATTTATTCCTGGGATGCAAGTGTGCTCAGTATCTGCAAATTAATCAATGGGATACATCACATCAATATAAGAGAAAAGACAGAAACCATATAATCATTTTAATAGATGCAGAAAAAGCATTTGACAAAGTAAAACATCCATTCATGATAAAGACCTTCAACAAAGTAGGGTTAGAGTGAACATACCTCCACATAATAAAGGCCATCTATGAAAACCCCATAGCAAACATCATACTCAATGATGAAAAACAGAGTTTTCCCCCTAAGATCAGGAACAAGATAAGGAGGTCCACTTTCACCACTTCTATTCAACATAGTATTAGTCCTAGCCACAGCAATCAGACAAAAAAGAAATAAAAGGCAGCTAAATTGGTAAGGAAAAAATAAAACTTCCACTATTTGTAGATGATATGGATATTACAGATAGAAAATCCTAAAGACTCCACCGAATAACTACTAGAACTGATAAATGAATTCAGTAAGTGCACAGGATACAAAATCAACATACAGAAATCTGTTGCATTTGTGTAGGCTAATAATGAAGTAGCAAAATGAGAAATTAAGAAAACCCACTTACAACTGCACCAAAAATACTAAAATACCTAGGAATAAACTTAACAAAGGAGATGAAAGATCTATACTCTGAAAACTATAAAATATTGATGAAAGAAATTAAAGACAACAGAAACAAATGGAAAGATGTTCCATGCTCATGGATTGGAAGAACAAATATTGTTAAAAATGTCTATACTACCCAAAGCAATCCACAGATTCCATGCAATCCCTATCAAAGTACCAACAGCATTTTTCACAGAACTAGAACAAATAATCCTAAAATTTGTATGGACCCATAGAAGACCCTGAAGAAACAAAGAAATCTTGAAAAACAATAAAACTGGAGGTCCCACAGATTTCAAGATATACTACAAAGCCATACTAATCAAAACAGTATGGTACTGACATAAAAATAGACACCTATGTGATCTTAGTCAATGGAACAGAATAGAGAGCCCAGAAATAAACCCACATTTATATGGCCAATTAATCTGTAACAAAGGAGTTAAGAATATGCAGTGGGAAAAAGACAGTCTCTTCCACAAACGGTGTTGGGAAAACTGGGAAGCTACATGCAAAAGTATGAAAATGGATCTCTTTCTTATACCACACACAAAAGTAAACACAAATGGATTAAGGAGCTAAGTGTGAGACCTGAAGCCATAAAAATCCTAAAGAAAGAACAAGCAGTAATTTCTCTCATATTAGCCATACAAATATTTTTCTAGATAGATCTCCTGAGGCAAGGAAAACAAAAGCAAACTTAATTATTGGAACTACATCAAAATAAAAAGCTTCTGCACAGCAAAGGAAATAATCAACAAAGCTAAAAAAACAACCTACTGAATGGGAAAGGATGTTTGCAAATGATATACTCAATAAAGGGTTAGTAGCCAAGATATAAAAAGAATTTATGCGACTCAATATTTAAACAACAACAACAAAAATCCACTTAAAAAATGGGCAGAAGCTCTGAACAGACATTTCTTCAAAGAAGACATACAGATGGCCAACAGACATATGAAGAGATGCTCAACATCACTCATCATCAGAGAAATGCAAACCAAAACCACAATATCACCTCACATCTGTCAGAATGGCTAAAATCAAAAATACAACAAATAACAAGTATTGGTGGGGATGTGGAAAAAAGGGAACACTTGGGACTGTTGGTGGGACTGTAAATCAGTCCAACCACTGGAGAATAGAATGGAGTTTCTTCAAAAAAACTGAAAATAAAACTACTATATGATCCACTATTGGTATTTACCCATAGAATATGAAAACACAAATTTGAAAAGATATATGTTCTCTTGAGTTTACTGCAGCATTATTTACAACAGCCAAAATATGAAAGCAACCCAAGTGTCCATTAATAGATGAATGGATAAAGAAGATGCAGTATATATATATATATATATATATATATATATATATACAATGATATATTACTCAGCCATAATAAAGAATGAAATCCTGCCCTGTGCAACAACATGGATGGACCTAGAGGGTATAATGTAGGGGAAATAGGTCAGTATCAAATCAATATCAAATGATCTCATTCATATGTGGAATTTCAGGAAGAAGGCAAATGAACAGAGAAAAAAAGACAAATGAAAAACTAGACTCTGAACTGTAGAGAGCAAATTGATGGTTACCAGAGGGGAGGTGGGAGGAATGGGAGAAATAGGTGAGGGGGATTAAGAGGACACTTACAGTGATGAGCACTGAGCAGTGTATAGAATTGTGGAATCACTATATTGTACACCTGAAACTAATATAACATTGTATGTTAACTATACCGAAATTGACATGGGGGGGGGGGAGACTGTCTGTGTCAGGAACCTAAAATCCTAAACAGGAGACCCAGAGTTTCATGTCTGTTAGAATCAGGACAAACATTTTTGCCATGGGCTGGGTTCCCTAGAAGGGGAGAATGACAGCAAGGCAAGGATAAACTGAGGCAAATACGGTGCCCAAAGTACAAAAATGAAGGTGCGTCACTCTCAGCTTCAGTTGCTTGCAACCCTGGGAGTTGGCGCTTGGCTGCTCCCACCCTTTTCCTGACTGAAGTGAACCGTTCAGTATGCGGTGCTGGCACAACTGGGTATCCACATGGAAAAAGATAAAATTACATCCGATCTGATCTTTCCTTGTCCTAGACTATATACAAACCTAAGTTCAATGTGCAAAGGCTTAAAAATGAAAAATAAAACATTAAATTTTTTAGATAATACAGGAGAAATTAAAAAAACAGCTTTAGGACTTCAGAGAAGGATTTCTTTAAAAGATATCAAAGAACAAACTAAAAATGTTAATAAATTCAACTATTGCAATGATCTGATTGCTTTTCTAAAGTCACTACAAACTGAGAAAATACATTCATTTTGCTTGTAACTGACCAAAGATTAGTATCCAGAATCAATGGGGGAGGAGGGGTTTTAAAAGAACATAAAGAAAAATAGACAAAAGACTATTTGAATAGGAAACTCATAGAAGAGGAAGCCTAAATATCCAGTAAATGTGGGGCACCTGGCTGGCTCAGTTGGTAGAGACTGCAATTCCTGATCTTGGGGTCATGAGTTCAAGCCCCACATCGGGTACAAAAATTACTTTCCAAAAATCCTATAAACCCACAGGAGCACCTGAGTGGCTCAGTTAAGCGTCTGCCTTCAGCTCAGGTCCTGATCTCTGGGTCCTGGGCTCCAGCCTGCTTCTCCCTCTCCCTCTGACACTCCCCCTGCTTATGTTCTCTCTCTCTTTCAAACAAAATCTTAAAAAAAAAAAAAAAAAGAAGAAGAAGAAGAAAGAAAGAAAAAGAAAAATCACTATGAAGTGCCAATTCACACCTGTTAGTTGGTAAAAATATAGAGGTCTGATAATGCCAAATAACAATGAGTTTGTAAGGAAATAACTCTTTTAGTCTGCTGGGGAGGAGTGTAAATTTGGACAGCCCTCAGGAAGGCAATTTGATACTGTCTGGTAAGGACAAACACCTGTGCATAGCCCCTTAACTGACTTCTTTCATCCTCAGTTCTTCTGAAACTTGGCATTCTACTTCATCAGCTCTGAAGATATCCCTTTCCCTCTTTATATGCCTTCAATGGTCCCCCCTTGCCTACAAAAGAAGCATCAAGTTCTTTAATGACATTTTAGTCTTTCCCGATGTAACCAACCCACCTTACAGTTTCTATCTCACTTTGCCCTATGTTCTTCACACCCTTCCTATAAAATTAACTGCACAGACTGAAATACCTCTTTTAAATCCTTAACCACATGATATGTTAAATAAGGGAGAGGCAGAGCTGGGAAATAATCTAACTGAGTATCTTTATGTTACAGATGAGAATACTGAGGCCCAGGGAGGTTGAAAGTCTACCCAAGGTCACTCTGTGAGATAGAATAGGAAGAGACCTCAGTTTTCCTGAGTCCCTGATGAGGGCTCTCACCACTGTACTATCCTCCTCCTGGATAGTACTGTATCCCCTCCTGGGCCCATGTAGCTCAGGCCCGGCTATGGGGGTACAGAGAGCCCAATCCATTTGGCTCCCTTCAAACCACCCTACTTGACACAGCCCAGGAGTGACAGCCACCATTTGTCACGAAGTAAAAATATGCCAAGGAGCTGGACAGGAAAGTACTTTCTGTGCTGGCAGCTCGCTGGTCCAGAAGCACTAGATCCCTGAATTGGGATGCCCTTGGGTTGACCTTGCCAACAGGGAGCAGCCAGATCTCTCTTTTACTGTAATTGGGTTAGTCTTGTGGGTTTGCCCTCCTCCTGGCTGTCAAAAGAGATTATACAGAAATGTACTGCTGTATCAACCACAGTTCAGGTGCAGGCTCAGGACAAAGCAGAAGGAAATTTCCAAATGCATTCATTAATCACCCCAAGTACCAGGTTGCTGCTAGCTGCTCTGCTTTCTCCCAGCGGCAATCACTTTTGCTCCAACCAGAGCTCAGAGGTCACCTGCAAACTGCAAGGCCCACAGCAAGGGCCTGGGTGCAAACCCATGGAGGGTGGGGGCTGGACCTGCACTCACCCTGCTAGTGCCCCCATGCCTGAAGGGCCATGACATGAAATAGCAAATTTTAAAACACATGAAAAGTCAAGAGGGAGACAGCAGAAGCAAGAAAAAAAGGTTTTCTCCTGGTTTTTCAAAAAGGGGCCTTGCATTTTCATTTTACACTGGGCCCCACAAATTATATAGCCAGCCCCACTCCCCAAGCCAGCAGTGTCTTAGTCCTTTCAGGAAGATAGAGCAAAGTAGCGCAGACTGGGTGTCTTAAGAACAACAGAAATTTCTGCCTCACAGTTCTAGAAGCTAGAAGTCCAGGATCAGGGTGCCAGCACGGTCAGGTGAGGGCCCTCTCCTGATGAGTTGCCAGCTTCTCATTGCAACCTCTCTTGGCAAAGCAGATAGGGAGTTCTCCGGGGCCTCTTTTCCAAAGGCACTAATCCCATTCGTGAGGGCTCCACCCTTAAGACTTAAGCCCCAGGGGCGCCTGGGTGGCTCAGTGGGTTAAAGCCTCTGCCTTCGGCTCAGGTCATGATCCCAGGGTCCTGGGATAGAGCCCTGCTTTGGGCTCTTTCTCCTCAGCGGGGAGTCTGCTTCCCTTCCTCTCTCTCTGCCTGCCTCTCTGCCTACCTGTGATCTCTATCAAATAAATAAATTAAATTTAAAAAAAAAAAGACTTAAGCCCCAGCCAAAAGCCCACCTCCTAATATCATCACCTTCAGAGGTTGGAATTTCAAGTTACAAATTGGGAAGCACAAACATTCAGACCATAACAAGCAGTTTCTAAACTCTACTGAGTAGAAGCACAGCACCTGTTTCCTTAGGACCCCACAGGTGTCTGTGAAAGCAGAGTCTCTGGTGGAGACCAGTACTGGTCAGGCTTGGCGCCAGGAAGCCCAGCCCACTGGGCTTCCTGCATCAGTGCCCAGGGGGTCTGCCAAGCCAGGTCCAAGCCAGGTCCATGAAGACCTCTGATAGTCCACCCCAGTGATCCTCCAACTTCAGTGAGCAAAAAATTACCAAGAGAGTATGTTAGAAATGCAAATTCTCAGGCCTTGGCTCCAGAGATTCTGGGTCAAAAGGTCCAGGTAGAGCCTGAGATTTTGCCCTTCTAGCAGTCTCCTTCTAGAGGCTACAGGTCTGTGGTCCACACTTCAAGGCACACTGATAACCCCTTTACTTCACAGATGGGACAACAGAGCCCAGGTGCTTTGCCCAAGGGCACATAGTTGCTAAGGACAGAAACCATAGGACCCTTATACCCTCACTCCAGCAGCACATCCCCCCCCAACCCCCACCCCCTGCTGTGACTGTCCTGGAGTTTGAGGAAGGAAGGTGTGAGTTAGGACCATGCTCTAAAGTTCCCATCGTTGAGGAGGAAGAATTTCTTATATCCTTCAAGGTCCTTCTAGGTGGACTAAGAATCAAATTGACATGAGACAGACTAACAGTAGAAAATCAAATTAAATAGCATATGTACAGGAATCTACACAGACATGGAAATTCAAAAGACAGTGAGGCAACCTGATGCTTATATGAACTAAGGAGAGGGGTAAGGCTTGAAGATACAAAGGGGAGAAAGATCACTAGCAGATGTTTGGACAAAAAAGTTGCCATATTATGCAGTTAAGTTTCTTAGGTAAAAGGGAATCTCTATTAATAGCTCTCTTCCTGGTACAAGCAGGCAGTTGAGGGGGAGGTAAAAAGCTTTTCCTGAATCTGCTGGGTTTAGATTGCTTTTAACTCAAAATAATGTTCACACCAAAGTGGCCCATCTTGAAGGCCAGTCCCCCGGCCCCCACACTATAAATGCTTCTTACACAAATGAGTATCCTAGGAACTGAATAAAACCCTCCTTGATTCTCCCTCTAACCTCTGAAGCAAGACAAGTAGCACTGAGGAGCAGGAAGATAATCTTTCATCTGCTTTAAGCCTCCGTCTCCTTAACAATAACCAATATTCATGAAGCATTTGCCAGGCATTTTACATGTATTGGTCCTCTCCGCAAACTTATGGGATAGATACTATTATTATCCCCATTTTACAGTTGAGGAAACTGATATTCAGAGAGTTTAGGTAATTTGACTAATGTCACACAGCTAGGGTGCAGAGGCAGGATTTGAACAGATGCACTCTGACTCTATAGTCCAAATTCCTCATCACTCTGCCCTAAAGAAACCACATCACTGGGAGCCAACAACTCAGTTCTGGCCTCTCTGTTGGAGACCATCCCATTTCTCCTGATCCCTAAGCCCTCCAACTTATATGGTTCTGCTCAACCAACAGCTCCCTTTGAAGATTTCCCTCAGATGTGCAGCAGTCTTCTCATTTATGCTCCTCAGGCAGCTCTCTGAGTCTGATCCAGTCTACCTGGGCCCAGCCAGTGCTTCTCATGAGTGCAGCGCTGGCCTTAGAGTGGGCAAGAAGGGTCCCTGGCCTTGGCCTGTGCTTTGGTAAGCCTTACTTTGTTCCTTCTATAGCCATGCCCTTTCCAATGGGGTAGAGAGTCTGGGTGGGGTGGGGGCAAGGACCTGAAGCCCCTCTCCTAGGATGTTCTGAGTACTTAGGACCCTGGAATTCCCTGCACAAATGACCTTGAGCCATTCTCAGGGCTCAAGAAACTGCCCCCTGGTCTGTATTCCCAAGAGCAGCGTTGCTCTCATGGTAGCACTAGCTGAGTATGTGCATACCTCTGGGCTTGAAGGTTAATCTAGGAGTGGAGAGCGGGGATGACAGAACTGACATGAAAGCCAGGATATCTACAGAAATGAATATAGGCCCCTCAAGATTCAAGATGAAGAGGGGTTGGGAAGAGAAAATGAGTAAGTGACTACCCAAGAGCCACGGTTGAAGACCAACTCTTCCATCAGAGCCATTATATTAATTTTCTATTGTGTAACAAATTATGATAAACTTAGCAACTTAAAACAGCATATTTATCATCTCACAGTTTCTGTAGGTTAGGAATCTGGTCAGGGCTTAGATGGGTCCTCAGTTTCAGGATCTATCACAAGGTGTTGTCCAGGACTAGAGTCTCATCTGTAGACTTGACTGGGGAAGGATATGCTTCTAAATTCACTTTTTTTAATTCTTAAATTTTTTTTCTTAAAGATTTTATTTGAGAGAGAGCATGAGTGGGGTGAGGGGCAGAGGGAGAAGCAGGCTCTCCACTGACCAGAAAGCCCATGTGGGACTTGATCCCAGGACTCCAGGATCATGACCTGATCTGAAGGCAGATGCTTAACCGACTGAGCCACCTAAGAGCCTCATGCTTCTAAGTTGGGACAACTTAGAATTTCTATGTTGGGGGCACCTGGGTGGCTCAGTGGGTTAAGCCTCTGCCTTCGGCTCAGGTCATGATCTCAGCGTCCTGGGATCGAGTCCCGCATCAGGCTCTCTGCTCAGCGGGGAGCCTGCTTCCTCCTCTCTCTCTGCCTGCTTCTCTGCCTACTTGTGATCTCTGTCTATCAAGTAAATTAAAAAAAAAAAAAAGAATTTCTATGTTGGCAGAATTTCTATTCCTCAAGGGTAACTGGACTGCAGGCCTTGGTTCCTTGCTGGCTGTTATGTGGAGGCCACCCACATTTACTTGTCATATAGGCCTCTCATGCATGGCAACTTGCTTCATCAAAGCCAGAAGGGGACAGTTTGTTAATGAGACAGAAGCCACTATTTTATTTAACCTAAACATAGAAGTGAAATCCCAACCTACTTGCCACATTCTGTTGGTTAGAAGCACTGACAGGTCTTGCCCATACTCAAGAGGAGGGGATTACACAAGAGTGTAAATATCAAGAGGTTGGGGGTGGGAGGTTAGATACAAGAAGATACCCACCACAGCTATGTCCAAACACAGAACTCCATGGAATAAGAGGAAATTCTACACTCAAACCTGGCTTCTCAGGTCAGTTGAAGTCGTATTTTCAAAGAAATAGAATAGATAATATGTCAGTCAACAGTATGTTCACTTGAGTGACAGCTTTCCAACATTTAGATATATGGAATGTGGGCTTCCACTGATACTCCCTCATCCTGGCCCCATAAATTAGGACAAACCTGTTTATGTGCACATGTTCAGGCCACCACCTCTGACAGGCAAGGCCTTGCTGGGAAAGTCCTGTCTGCTGACCTTTTGCCCCCCACACAGCTGAGCACAGTGTTCACTGTGTGGGAAGCAGTGAGGAAAGTTTACCTGGGCATCGACTGGTGGCTGCCCAGCTCCAGGGCTGGCCCTTCCCCAGGTGCTGCCATGAGGCAATCAGGCTGATTTTGAAGCCTCAGCAGTTGGGCTTCCTCTCTGGTGAGAAAGGATCCCACGAGGCACAGGAAGGAAGGAAGAAGAACAAAAGGCCCTACCCCAGCAAGATAAAGCTGACTCCTTCCAGAGGAGCCAAAGCCCTGCCTTTAGATAAAAACATGATTATTAAGTTTCTATTTTTTATTTGTGTTATAAAAATAATGAAGATGGCTTCTACGTTTTAAAAAGATACACATAGTTCTACCACTGAGACACGCCTTGTTGGATGTGTTTGTGTGTGTATACGTATGTGTATTTGCATGTACGTATGTTTTAACGTTTTGTAATGTGATATATTCATGTAATTTTGGAGTAATATATTTTAAATTTCTTTCCTTAGAAAACGTTTTCTATGCATAGCTCTTTGTTGGGCTGTAGTTCAATTTGTATGTGTTGGGAGCGTTTAAAAAAAAATGAAAGATCATACAGTCTATTTAATTATATATCTATTTTTTCAGGACAGTAAATGCTTTTTCCAGATTAAAGAGGTAGAACTTTAAAATAACAGTTAAAAATAGATAACAGATTCACAAGGTCAAAAAGTAGGCAGTGAGAAGTCTTCCCAATGCCCAGCTGACATCCCCGGCAGTAACCAACGTTAACAATTCCTTCCAAAGATAGTATATGCATACTAATATATAGAAATATTTTCTTCTTCTTTTCCATCTTCTACATGCTGGTGGCATACCACATACATTGTTCTGCACTCAGCACATCTTGCTGAAAATTCCATATCTTTACATACCAGTAGTTCCCAGTCTCTAATTCTAAACATGAGAATTACCTCAGAAGCTTTTAAAACTCCCAGATGTATAAGCCACATCCCAGACTGATTAAATGAGAATCTATGGGGGGATGAGGCCCAGGCATCGGGATTTTTAAGAGCTTCTTCAAGAGTAGCCAAGGCTGCCTACCACTGAGATAGAAAGAGCTTCCTCAGCAAAGAAGAGGAAATAGAATAATTCCCTCACTGCTTGTGGTAGAAAATTAGGGTGACCCTCTGTCCTGGTTTTCCCAGGACATGGGACTTACAGTGCTGAAGCCAGGATGAGCTGCTCAACCTATAAAAAATTGGTACATATGTCTAAAGAAATAGAGGATTAAAAGGGTATCACATAATTTTAAGACTATAGAAAGAAATGCTGTAATTCAGTCAAGAGCTGTGGGTCCTCTCCAGCCCACCCTCCTGACTGTTCCCCAGGAGATTCAGACTCCTTCTCTTGGAGCAGTTCTGCACTTCTTGTAAACTGCAGGTAAATGATAGCTATGCAAATCTGTATTGTTTGGTCGATTCCTTTGACTTCCTTCCCCCTCTGGAAAAGCCAGGGGACTTTATGTTTGTTTTGTTTTCATTTAGAAACTTGAAGTTAACTTAGATCCTCAGAAGACTTAACTGTATTTTTTTTTAAATAAAGATTTTATTTATTTATTTGACAGAGAGAGACACAGCAGAGGGGGGAACACAAGCACGGGGAGTGGGAGAGGGAGAAGCAGGCTTCCTGCTGAGCAGGGAGCCCATGCAGGCTCCATCCCAGGACCCTGGGATCATGACATGAGCCAAAGGCAGACACTTAACAACTGAGCCACCCAGACGCCCCTGTTTATGTGTTTTTAAGTAGACTTCGCATTGACATAGGGTTTGAACTCATGACCCTGAGATTAAAAGTCCCAAGCCCTACCGACTGAGCCAGCCAGGCACCCCTGTAAAAAAACAGTTTAGCCTCCAATTATAAATCAATCCCTTTATTTCATTTTAATTTGTGTTCGTTTGACTTTTCCTCTGAACCTGTTATAACACCTGTCTGGTTCTCCAGCTAATTAAGGAGTAAAATAAAATCTTTAACACATATTCATTCTTGTATCTGAGCAACAGTCAAGCTTTTCTTTTTTTCTGAAAATTATTTTTCAACAAGGCTATAAAGGTATTCTAGTAGTTACCTTCCAAATATCACTAAACCTTCCAAATTTTCACTAAAAACACAAACACAGGAATAAAACAAATACAATAGACCCAAACATAACTGTCATACCAAGAGGTATAAATAGGCCAAATTCATTTGTTAAGAGAGACTCATATTAGATCACAAACTAAAACCTAATGATAAAACAAAATTATTAAGAAGGATTGAAAAGGATGAGAAAAGGTGTTTTTACAAAGTAAGTACAAAAGTTTAGCAGACTTCATGATCTTTTTTTTCGTTTTTTTGTGGGGCTTGAGATTTTTTTTAAGGTTTTAATTATTTATTTGATAGAGAGAGAGCAGAAGGGGGGGGGCAGAAGGAGAGGGAGGAGAAGGCTCCCCGCTGAACAAGGAGCTTAACCCAGGGCTTGATCCCAGGACCCTAAGTCAAAAGCAGACACTTAACTGATGCTCTACTCAGATGCCCCAGACATCATGATCTTAATACTTGGCTAGAATGAATTCTGGACAAAAATTATTAAATGAGATGAGAGTTATTCAAATAGTAAAATTATGAGAGTCCCCAAAGACATAACTTTTATGAATATCTATGTAACAATTAATGTACATTAACAAAGTGAAAGCTAGAGGAAATACAAGGAGAAACAGAGACACATAAGTAAGGGAGATTAATTTATCTCTCTTTTAGATTATAGTCATTAGGTAAGACCTTAAATAACATAGTTTTAAAAATAGAGCTGCTGATATATCAAGCTTATAATCTGAAAATCAAAAATTTATTTTATTCTCATGTATCTCCAGAACATTTTCAAAATTAGTGGACTCTGCCATCATTAGGTCACAAGAAACTTCAATAAATTCCAAAAGTAATGTAATTGAAGGGAAGGAAAACATCTCTTCCCTCCCCCACCACTAGTTGCAATGCATGGAAGTTTCACAAAGATATGTGACCCACGGAGGTGGCCCTCTGACTGAGATTTATATACAACCTTAGGCCAAAAAAGGTGTCACCAAGAAAACCCCAAGACCTGACCTTTACTGCCCACCTGCTTGTACTTACTAACCTTACATAGTCTTACATTTTTCCTCAAGCTCTTCCTTCTGACTTACCTCTAAACTCAGGCAGATGAAACCCCAGATCCCCACCCCCCACCACCTCCACACACCCCAGACCAATTCAGCTAAAACCCTGAACTGTGCCTGTGCAGATGGGCTGTGGAATGACAGGCAATTACCTTTCCTCATTATAATACTATACTCTGCAGCTGGAGGAAGAGAACAAGCCTCATTTACATAACATGTATAGGCATATTTCCTTAAGGCACCTGCATGACCTTATGCCTGCCTCTACCTAGGATGATAAAACTTCCCTATCTCAATATTCATCCTAACCCTAAACAAAAGGTACCCATTCACCTTCTTTGAGGAGTCATGGTTTTGGAAGCTATATCCCGCCATCTCCTTATTTACTACAAATAAAGTTTACTCAGTACAACAACCCCACCAGGTGTATCTATGACTCACCAAGGAGTGAACTCACGTTGGTTTGGTTACAAGGGGAAAAGAGGTTTGGAGTTTTGGGGTAGGGGAAGAGTTTAGGGAAAGTGAGCGATATGGTAGATAAGATTGTTGTGTTGCGTGGTTAAGGGTCTCCCAGGTCCTAAGAGATGTCTCCAGCAGTAGTTCTCTTCCTGATATGGAGACATCTTGCAAATGGAAATTTTCTTTATAAATGTAAATTTCCTTCACAAAAGGAGAAATTCATAGTTTATTTTTAGGTAACTGGGGGAGGTAAAGAGCTTCCCCCCCCCAAGTCTCCTGGTTCTCAATTATCTTTATTTAGCTCAAAATGATCTTTATGTGCTAAAGTGGGTGCATATTCTGGGGTGGCATATTCTGGTACTGTTTATAATTCTTCAAAAAGAATTCGTCAAATGTACCTGGGTGGTTCAGTCGGTTAAGCCTCTGCCTTCAGCTCAGTTCATGATCTCAGGGTCCTGAGATTGAGCCCCACATCGGGCTCTCTGCTCTGAGAGAAGCCTGCCACTCCCCCTACTTGTACTGTCTCTCTCTAATAAATAAATACAATATTAAAAAAAAGAATTCATTGAAAATTTCAATAAATTCTAAAAAGAATAATAGATGATGTAGTTTTTTAATGTTGGTGAGGCCCAGAGCTGGTGGCCAAGAAAGAATTCTTGAGATGTCTTTGGTGCAAAAAAATGAATTTATTAAAGCACTGGGACAGGACCCCTAGGCAGAAAGAGCCACTGAACAGGGGTTGTGAGGGATGGCTGATTATATACTTGGGAGCTGGGGTAGGTAAGGACAAAGGGAGGTGTCCAAAAGGACCTTCATATGCCAAAGAAAACACAGGACTGTGGAGGCCTTGCTATCGTCAAGCTAAGGTTGAGTAAGGCATTAACACTAAGACAGTTGGGAGCTTCCTGGGGGAATATTATGCTCTATCTCAAGTCCTTGTCAATGGGCTGCAGGTCATGAAGAAACATAATTTTGTTTACTTTCCCTTCTGCCTCGGTTTCCCACATCACTCATGGAAGAGAGTGTGATGGTAGGGCTCCAGGAAATTGAGTTATGGGTCTCTGGAAGGTAGGCTATTGACAAGGATGCTTTTTCCTTGTAAATCACTAAGACACTGATTGGTACACTGTGGTGACTCATGTCTGGTAGGGCTGTGTTCTCTATCAGTTAACCATTTGTTTTTCCCTTCCCTTGGTTTTAGGGCAGTCAGGATTCTCTGAGGAATGTCATACATTTCCCACGGTGTTGGGAATCGGGTGCAGGGTGTCAGCTTGTCCTCAGCTTGCCTTCTGCTCCCTCATCAACAGACACCATTCTCTAATCACAATGTAATAAAACTAGAAATTAATAATACAACCATGAAATTAGATCTTCCTGCTTGAATACTTATAACTCTCCCTTGGTTCAAAAAAGGAAAAGAAGGAAGATGGGGGAAAAAAGAAGAAACTGTAGAATATTTAGACAACAATGTTAATGAAAACTATATATATATCTCAAAAGCCACAGGACATAGCTAAACCAGTTCTCAAAGGGAAAAATACATTTTAAAAAATATAAATAAAATATATTTAAAAATACTTCTTAGTAAAGGAGAAAATGAGTAAATTAAAAACATAAAACCCAAGGAAGTTAAGGAATGGGGAATTATTCCTAAGAAAGCAAAAGGAAGAAAATAATAAAGGAGAAATAAATGAATTAGAACACAAAAATTATATCACTAATAAATAAATTGATTAGCTGATTCTTTGGGGCACTGTTTAACTCAGTCAGTTAAACATCTGCCTGCCTTCAGCTCAGGTCATGATCCCAGGGTTTTGGGATCGAGCCCCCCCATCATATCAGGTTCCCTACTCAGCAGGGTGTCTGGTTCTCCCTTTGCCCCTCGCCCCTCACTCTCTCTCTTACTCTCTCACTCTCTTAAATAAATAAATAAAATCTTTTTAAAAAAAAATCGATTAGCTGATTCTTTGAAAAGGCCAGGAAAGGAAGGAAGGAAGGAAACAAGAAAAAGAAAAAAAAAATCATCCCCAAAGAGGAAACAAAGGACATAAACAATTCACAGAAAAGAACATATAGGGGTACCTGGGTGGCTCAGTCAGTTAAGCATTCTGACTCTTGACTTTAGTTCAGGTATTGATTTCAGGGTCCTGAGATCGAGTCCCCTCCACTTCAGCTCCATGCTCAGTGGGGAGTCTGCTTGAGATTCTCTCTTTCTTGGCAACCCCCCCCACTCATGTATGCTCTCTCTCTCTCCCTCAAATCTTTAAAAAGAACATATAGAAAGTTCTTAAACATACAGAAGTGTGTCTAATTTACTCCTAAGAAAACCAATGCAATTTGAAACTATACTGAGATAAGTAAGCACAGGAAAAGAAGCTCAGCCTCACTAGCCATCAGGGAAATGCTACTCCGAGCCACCAGACCCCACTTCATGCCCACCATGATAGCTGTAATAATAATAAAAACAACAACAACAACAACAAAAACAAGTGTTGGCCAGGATGTCATAAAATTGGAGCCTTCCTAGACTGCTGGTTGAAATGTAAACTGGCCCAATCACTGTGGAAAACAGCCTGGCAGATCCTCAGAAGGTTAAACCTAGAGTTACCATCAGACTCAACAATTCTACTCCTAGGTCTATAGCCAAAAGAATGGAAGACATATGTTCACACAAAAACTTGTACTTGAATGTTCATAGCAGCATTATTCATAATAGCCAAAAAGTGGAACAACCTAAATGTCCACCAACGGATGAATGGATAAATAAAATGTGTTATAGAGTGAAATATTATTAGGTGATACAAAGGAATGAAGTACAACATGGATGAACTTGGAAACTGTGCTAAATGCAAGTAGCAGAAAGGCAGAAAGTAAAGTAGAGGTCACCTAGGACCAGGCAACAAAAAATGGGGGAGTGACTGCTAAGGGGTTTGAAGGGTTTTTAGAGGTGATAAAAAATGTTCGAAAATTAATCACGAGGATGGTTACACCACTACGTGAAATACCAAAAACCAGTAAACCATATACTTTGAATAAGTTAATTGCATGGTAGGTAAATTATATCTCAAGCTATTATTTAAAGAACTAGAACTATGTGAGATAGCATTTTTTTAATGGTTCAGAAATCCCCCACCCTTCTGTGTTCAGAGAAAAGGCTAACACGTGCTCATTTCAGCAGCACTGATGCTAAAACTGGAACAATACAGAGAAAAGGCTAACCACAAAGGACCACCTCACAATCACATATCCAAGATAAGACCTGCCTCTACTTTTCTGTAATGACTCTTGTTTCAGCAAAGTTCAAGTTCTCTTCCTCTTCCTTGAGACTTGCCGCATTAATCTATGATCTCCCCTTTGCACCAGCCTGAGTAAAATAATCTTCTTAACTGCTGGGTGCATTTTGTCCTAGGTGGTATTTAGACATGGGGTGCTCTTTGCTCTAATCTCTTTGGTTAGATTTTATAAACTAGATAATTAATGAAGAGTCCATGGTCTCACCTTGGAACTATGAATCTGAGCCAAGTGGTGTACTTATCGAGTATTGATAGTATATGAAGCACATCATAGCTTAGTCTGGTGCAGTTTGCCTGTTTTGTGAGTCAAGATATCCTTGACAAATTGTGGTTTCTGTTTCAGTTCTCAATCTTCAGCACTTACCTTGTCCCTGGTAGGTACTCAATAAATATTTGTTGAATAGCCAAAAAATACCCCATAACATATTGTAGGCAGGGAGCCAAAAGCAGTACAACTTCCTTGTTGGCTTTAGTCTGGCAAAATCTATAAAATATACAAATACACATTCCCTTGACCTAGCAATTCCACTTTTAGGAATTAATCCTGCAGATAACTTGTACATGTGCAAAGGGCCACCTGATAGAATTATTAATTATAATCACAAGAGACCACAAATCTCCTAAATTTCCATCAGTAAGCCGAATTAAACTGGCACATACTTCCAACAGAATGAGAGGCAGATGTTGAAGAAAATTAAGAGAGTTCTCATGATACAGAATATCTCTGAGCTAAATATACACAGTTCCAGCTTCAGTGGCTGCCTTGTTGCTCCTCATGAAGTGCACTATCTGGTCTCAGGGCCTTAGGGCAGGATGTCTCCTCCACTTTGCATGTTCAACTCCAGGTTATATACAGGGCTCACTCCCTCACGTTCTTCAGCCCTCACCTTAAATATCACCTAATCAGCAAGGCTTTCCCTGACCACTCTATGTAAAATAGCAGCAACCCTCCCGCCCAACACACACACACATACTACTCCTTAGTCCTTTGTCCTGCTTTTCTCCATAGCACTTAGCCCTTATCACTATATAGTTACTTGCTTATTTATTTCCCATGAAAATGTAAGCTCCAAGAGGGCAAAGAATGTGTCTCCTTTCACTGCCAAATTCCAAACACCTAAAAGAGTGATTGGCATATGGTAGGTGCTCACTAAATATTTACTGAATAAATGAATATACTAAGTGAAGAAAGCAAGATGCTGGGAAGTGATTTTTAACATGCCTTTTTTTTTTTTAAACTATCCGTGTAACTGGTCCTATGGGCATGACATAACTTTAAAAGGTTACAGAAGAAATAGGTTGGGCTGGTTGCCTGGCGGTGACTGGCAGACAGTGGGAGGGAGGCTTTGCTCTAGACCTGTAGATTATTAACTACCTGAAACTTCAATTTAGAAGTGAAAAGGAAAGGTCTCATGTCATTTCTCTTATAAAAGAGAAAAGCTTCACAGTGTGCTGCTGCATTTCATCAGCTCTCTTTTGGTGGATGATTATTTCCAAATTTCTGCTTTAAACGTGAGAGAGTCTGGTTATTTACCTTTCACAGGTCCTAACAAAGAGGGTGCTGAGGTTTTTTTAAGACCCCCTAACTTTGGTTCTAAAGATTTGCAGCTGAAAATGTCATCCACACCCCAGACTAAACAAAAGTCTCCTACAGGATTTGACAGCTGGCAGTGAGGCCGCCTCAGGAAGCAGAGGGTCCCGGGAAAGGGAGAATGTAATTATCTTCATTAAACATTTTATATCCTCATTGATAAACTCGCCCAATTCCTGAGCCTGAAGACATTCCACTAACTTACCGAGATACGGCTGTCTTACAAAAGAGAGGGGGACAACAAAATAAGAAGCTCCTACCAAGATGGGAAAACAGCTCAGTATTCCTAATTCATACAGTAGAGAAAGTCCCAACTGGAACTTGAGAGTTCTGGTTCTGGAATGGAGGAGCCATATGCCCGGAGAAGTCACCTCCCTCTCCCTTGGCCTCCATCACCTCATTCCCTGATGGCTCTGGAATGCCACCATGGCTCTGCCCTCCAGACAGGACCTTGTTTACTCCTTCCCATTGCACTGATTCTCTAACACAACCCTGGGTGACTTGGGGCAGCCCTCAGATGTCACAGGTGTGGTGGGCTGTTACTTTTCGGTGGTCTCTCTAGGCAAACCGGGCACTGGGTGGCTGGCAATTCATGCACTGTATTGAGAGGGAAAAGCAAACAGAAAAGCAGCTGCCTCTGTTTCCAGAAGTGGTCCTGAACCTATTCAGATGGACAGGTGAGCAGAGGCCCAGCTGAGTCCAAGGGTACGGGGGTAGAAGGTGGGAACATCAGAAATGGGGCATCAGGGCCCAGCCCCTTGGGGGGTGCCTCTGGCAGGAGCCAGGGAGGCTGTCATGATTGAGTGTCCTTCGTGGCTCTTTCTCCACTCGGGGAGCCCAGAGGGAGCTGGGAGGCCCTCCCTCCTGAAGAATCTGACAAGGCAGCGGCTTCCCGGAATGTCTCCTCCCAGTTCTGCCCAATCTGAAAACAGACTCTGGGAGAGAAGTTGATGGGCATATTTTCACCACCGCAACCATGGGAAGTGCAAGAGGAGGACATGTACACTTTTAGTCCATGGATCTGTACTGAAATCTTCATTTAGCAAAAACCGGGAAGTTGTGGGCATTTCATTCAACCTGTTCAAGTCATGAATTGGAGGAGAAAAATGTTCCTGCTCATTTTCAGTTTTTATCAGTAATTAAACGTTCACTAACTAAACAACCTGTTAAGTTCTCTGCTCATAAATTTTATGAGAAACTTGCTCAATGGAAGATTGCTCACTTTCAGTGTTTCTGATTTTTAAAAACTTAAGCAGATCATCTTCTTTGAATATTTTTCTTTTTTTTGCCTTTTTTCTTTTCTGAGCATCAAGGTCATATTTTCTAAATCAATCCCAGCCTGATTTGTACTCATTCCCAGTAGGCTGAGTTTACAAAATAAAGTTGTCTTTCTTCTAAAGCATTCAAAATTATTAATATTACAAAGCAAACTACACAAAGTTTAATTAACAAATATAAAAATTTTAAATTAAATGTACTTAAATAAAGCTGAGTTTTCTATTTTTTACTTTTTGATTAAATATTACTATAAAAATAAAACTTCATAATATTAGAGTTTTAATGTCCACTTAATAAGTAAGGCAAAGAATCTGTACCACACTTCAAATATTTTATGACTACAACTACATGGACACAAATGTAAGAAAAATATGAATTCTTTAGTATGGCAAAAAGTTCCTGAGACACAGTGGAATATTGTTATATAACTGTCTCCAATGTATCATGCCTCGATGTCTAGCTCCTTTGCAATACGATTTTTGCCATGCCTCCCTTCAAGAGATAGACTCTTCCTCCCAGCTCCCCACTGGATTTGGGTATCCCTCAAGGCTTCATTTGGTCAATAGAATGAGAGAGAAGGAACACAGAGCAGCTCCCAAGGCCAGGCCCTATGAAACCTTGTATTTGCTTCTGTCCTCTAGGAACACTTACACCATTATGTAAAGAAGCTCATGCTAGCCTAGAGAGTACAGGACTATTTGGAGGAGGACTGATGCATCCCAGCCAACAGCAAACATACCTGCCAAGCATTTGAATAAAGCCATCCTAGACCATCCAGGCCCAGTAGAGATGCTGGTGGACTGCAGCCACATATGTGATCCCAATGGAGAGCAGCAGAAAAATGGCCCAGCTGGCCTAGCCCAGAACTGTGAGCAAATTGCTGTTTTAAGCCACCAGCTAAGTTTCAATGTGGTTTGTTACACAGCAAAAGATAACTGACATTGATAGGGTATGTAATTATTGTGAATACCAACTAATCCCAGAATGCCTCTAGAATCACAAATGAGAACCAAAAAAGAAAAGAAAACGGACCCTTGACAATGTTGAGAAATAATATTTAGTTACACAAGGACCCACTGGATTCATGCTCTCTGAGAGAAAGAGTGTTAGGGCACTGGAAGGTTGCTTTTTTTTTTTATAAATATATAATGTAACCCCACCACCCTCTCCCAACACCCCTCCTCCCAACCCCCTCAGTTTGTTTTATGACATTAAGAGTCTCTTTTGGTTTGTCTCCCTCCCGATCCCATCTTGTTTCATTTATTCTTTTCCTACCCCCTTAACCCCCACCCCCGTTGCATCTCCACTTCCTCATATCAGGGAGATCATATGATAGTTGTCTTTCTCCAATTGACTTATTTCACTAAGCATAATACCCTCTAGTTCCATCCATGTCGTCGCAAATGGCAAGATTTCATTTCTTTTGATGGCTGCATAGTATTCCATTGTATATATATACCAAATCTTCTTTATCCATTCATCTGTTGATGAACATCTAGGTTCTTTCCATAACTTGGCTATTGTGGACATTGCTGCTATAAACATTCGGGTGCATGGGGTACTGGAAGGTTTTAAACTGAGGAACAAATTGATTTGTCCTTCCTCTTATCTACCCACATCAGCCAATTAAATTCTTTTTCCCTCCAAAGCAGTGACTATCTCTAAGGTCAGCGGGTGCATAACCTTCACAGCATTTGGACTCAGCAGTGTTTTGTTTTGAGAATTATAGGAGGAAATGTGGAGACTCTGGGTGTTATAAGCTTTTACATTCAGGGTCATAGGTCACATGGTGCCAGCCCAGCACTGAATGCAGGATCCCATGGGAGAAAAGCTCCCATGTGATCTTTAGTACATTTAATTTTTTGTGTTTGTGATACACAGGACCCTCTAAAGTGTGGAGGCACATGATGGGGGCCCCCTTGACTGATCTAAAGGCAATATTACCCTAGCCCCAGTGTAGGAAAATGGTTAAGGCCTTGTTTCAGGATTTGCCTATGAACAGTGACAAAGGAAAATTGGTAAAGGCTATTAAATTTTTAAGTATGCCAATCTCTTCATACATCAACCCACCTTTAGGGAAAATATCCTATAGAAAGAAAAGGACCAATGTATTAGAGTAGCTGTGCAAAAGTGTTGAGCACAAGCATTGTTTAAGGTAGGAAGAAATGGAAACAATTTAAACTTCATTAATAAGGGGATGGTTAAGTGAACTGTGGTCCATCCACATCAGCAGATGTTATGCAGCTGTTGAAAAGGTTGTTGTATCCTGACATATCTGACTTGGACTTAGATCTCACTTAGTGAGATTTATGCATTATTTCATTTACTGAACATTTACTGAGCATCAGCTATGAACCTGGTACTGGTCTAAGTATAAGGCTATAGCAGGGAATAAGACAAGGTTTGTTGTTCATGGAATTCACATCTTAATGGAGAAAGACTACAGACAAGCAAATAAGTACATAGAACATCAGATGGTAGTAAATAGGTGCTGTGAAGAATAACGAAGGTGAGTCAGGAGATAGAATCTGGAAGAAAGTGAGGGAAAGAACTTTGTGGCATTTAGGAGGAAGGGCAGTCTAGACAGGAACAGCAACCACAAAGGCCATGACTTGGAAGCATGGTTGATGAGATCTGAGAACATCAAGGATGCCAGGGTGGCAGGGGACAGGGGCTGTGAGGTCAGTAGGAGAGCTATAGAGTTGGGGTGTGCGTGTGTGTGTGTGTGTGTGTGTGTGTGTGTGTGTAGGGCCTTGTAGTTCCTGGCCAGGACTCTGGGTTTTCCTCTGTGTAAGACGGGAAGCCACCAGAAGGTTCTGAACTGAGAAGCACCATCACTTGACTTAGATTTTTGGAGAATCCCTCCACCTGCCATGACAACTGACTCAAGGAGGTAGAGGAGGGAGAGGAGAGTGAAGAGGCTGTTGCCATGACAGAGAGAAGAGCTTACCCCATGGTGAAGCAGCAAGTGGTCAGATTCTGCATAGGTTTTGAAGGGGGTTCCTGCAGGATCTCCTAATGGAATTGGATGTGGGGTGTGAGCAAGAAGCCAGGTGGCCATTAAGCGCTGTTAATGATAAGAGCAAGCTTTAGGGCAATGTGAGCATGGCATGATCCTATTTTTGTTCAAATAAACAACAAATAGATCACCCTCCCCACCCATGCATGAATCTTTGTGTGACGGTTATATGAGTGTATTTGTCAGCTAGGGCTGCCGTAATAAAATACCCCGACCAGGCGGCTTCAATAACGGAAATGTATTTTCTCACAATTCTGGAGGCCAGAAGTCCAAGGTGAAGAAGCCACATCTGGTGAGACCTCTCTGCCTGGCTTGCAGACCTCTGTTATCTTGCTGTATTCTCGACAAGGCTCTTCTGTGTAAGGCCCCACCCTTATGACCTCACTTAACCCTTGCTACCTCCTCACAGGCCCTATCTCCAAATACAGACAGTGCGGGTGGAGGTGGGTTGGGGCTCTAACATCTGAATTGGATCAGCACAGGGGACACAATTCAGTCCATAATGATAAGTACAGAAAAAGTTGTGAAAGGTGACCCACAAGCAGTTAGCACTGATCTCCCGAGGGGCTAGGGCCAGAGGAGGGTATTCATTTCTTTCCTTCAAATGGCTTCATTGGTTATAGTGAGTACATGTCAATTTAAAAATTGTTGATGAGGCATTTAATATGGAAACATTCTAAGAGAGAAAAAAAAGCCACCTTGGCTCAGAATCCTGCACTTAGCTGTAAGGCCACCACTTAGCTTGGAGATCCCATTCCTAGCCGCTGGTTCCCTCATGGCCTTGGCAAGGAAGCAGGGATGCTCAGGGAAGCTCAGCATTTGGCAGGGGAGGCTAAGGGGCCAAGGAGAAAAGATATGGGCACACCTGAGCCTGAGGAGTGCATGTCCCCTGGATGTGCAGACCCACTGACAGGCACTGCTTTGTCCCTTTTTGGAAGGGGATGTAGCCTCTAAAAAGCCTAGGGGGACACCCTCCCTGTTTCAGTCAGGGCCCCTTTAGCCAGAAGGGCCAAAGATATACTGAAGTTAATTCCTTCCCCACTCAAAAGGTAAATAAGCAAAAGTGAGTGTATTGAAATTATTCCAAAGCACTGGAACCCAAGAGAACCTGAGTAGCCAAGGCCTGTCCTAGAGTTCTCAGAGAATGAATATTCTCAGTTCTTCAGATGCTAAATTTCCAAATTCCCTTATCCTCCCAAGTGAGGCCTCAAGTCGCAGGTGCTGACTGGCTGGGTCAGGAGTCTAGGCCGTGGTGCTGTCAGTCTACCCCTGGCATGTGCTGTAAAATAAGGCCTCTTGGCCAGAGAAGATGCTCCCAGGAGAGGAATGAGTTAGATGGAGTGACCAACCTTTGTCCGGGACTGAGAGATGTCACTAGAAGTGTGACTTGTAGGGCTAAAACCAGGAAAGTTGCAACCAAACCCAGGGGAGTTAATCATCAGTGTCACCAACAGCCACATCTGTCTCATGTCCCTCTTGCATTAATTCTGAGGAACACATTTCTTCACGTCCAATCAGGATGTGTCTTAAAATCAGCAGTGTCCTGCAGTGACTGTTAGCCAGGATTATAGCTGAGTTGTTTGGGACAGAACATGTGTCTGCTAGTCACTTCTGGGACACCAGCAACCTGAGATCACCCTACATTCATTTTCTGTTCGACATTTTTAGACCACACAGACAGTGCAAATTCAGACCTCTCTGAATCTGCAGTCCGACTTGTCAGGAGAGAATTGTTTTTCTCACTCCACATGGTGCCAAGACTAAGACATTCACATTTCCAGCCAGTCTCTTCTTTGGGAAGATTTCCTGATCTCTGGTGTCCCAGCTTTTATGTGGAACCTACCTCTCCAGAACTTCCCCTCTTGCTCAGTGCTACACATAAGAATGGTGCAGCATACGGGTCATGGTGTTTCAGATTGGTCGAAACACAGGTAATCAAGGCCCAACAGCCCACATAGGGCCTGAGGGGCACTGTTGGTGCTTGAAGGAGGCTCAATGCATCAGGCACTCAGGACTGGGTCCAGAGAAAAGAGAATCAATTCTCCCCATCCAGGCCTCTTAGCCATCATGAGCCTCTCTCTGAGCTCAGGGGTCACCTCACAGACCTATGCAGCCGACATTTCACTTAGAAACCTTTTCTTTACCAGTTTCTCTGGACAGGTCAGTATTTAGAAACATTGATAGCAGGGCGCCTGGGTGGCTCAGTGGGTTAAGCTTTTGTCTTCGGCTCAGGTCATGATCCCAGGGTCCTGGGATTAAGCCCTGCTTGGCAAGGAGCCTGCTTCTCCCTCTGCCCCTGCCCCCTGCCTTGTGCTTGCTTGCCATCTCTCTCTTTCCAATAAAAAAAAAGAAAAGAAAAGAGAAGAAAGAATCATTGATAGCTTTCCATATAAACAAAGAGCCTGTATGTTTGAAAGTTGATAAGCCGGGGAGCCTGGGTGGCTCAGTGGGTTAAGCCTCTGCCTTTGGCCCAGGTCATGATCTCAGGGTCCTGGGCTCGAGCCCTACATTGGGCTCTCTGCTCAGCGGGGAGCCTGCTTTCCCCCTCTCTCTCTGCCTGCCTCTCTGCCTACTTGTGATCTCCCTCTCTCTCTCTGTCAAATAAATAAATAAAGTCTTTAAAAAAAAAAAAAGGTTTACAAGCCCCTTCTAACAACTGCCTTATATAGAAAATCCAAGGAAACAGAACTGTCAAAGAGGGAAAAGCAGTGTCTAAACTTGGAAACTAACACCCATGTTTTCCTAACCCCAGATTTCCTTTTTTTTCTTTCTTTTTTTTTTTTTTTAAGATTTTATTTATTTCACTGAAAGAGAGAGAGTGCACAAGCAGGGGTAGGGGCAGAGGGAGAGGGATAAGAAGACTCCCTGCTGAGCAAGGAGCGAGAGAGACAGGGCTCAATCTCTGGGATCATGACCTGAGCTGAAGGCAGATGCTTAATCAACTGAGCTGCCCAGGTGTCCCAAACCCCAGATTTTCCTTCAGTTACCTGCTCGGCATTTTCTAGATGTATGATGCCTGGTTCTTTTTATCCATCAATATCTCTGAAGGAAACTCTCAGCCCAGAGCTCCTTGTCCTCAGGGCCAGATCATCCCTCCTCAGGGCTTTCTAGGTCCATAGGTCGTCTTTCCTGGTTCTAATCTCTCAGCTTCCTGGGGTAAGGTCCTTCCAGGCCCAGGGCAGGGACTGAACCCTCCTGCTGCACTCAGAGGCATCCTTTGGTCTGAAGGCCAGCCACAGTGAGGGCCAAGCCATGTGCTAGGGCCTCTTGCCCTAGGAGCAGGTACACCTGGGCTGGGGAAAGGGAGGAGGGCAGGTATGCCAACTTTAGGCTGACAAAGCAGAAGATTTTAAGATCACTAAGGATCTAGCATATGCAAAAAGGGGTTTACATTGCCCAATTTAACTTAACCATATCATGAGTGAAAGTTGTTTAAAAAAGAGGACCAAAGTGGAGTCATTTGTGCAAAGCCCACATCAGCAAACCAAGACTTGATACCTAATCTAATTGTAGTTTAAACATTCCCTAGGTCTGTTATCTTAACTGGTCAGCCTGGAATTTTCAGTCAGCATTAGTGAGATAATCTGGGTAATCTGCCTAAAAACCCTTTTAGTCCCCCCAGATGAAGGTCACTTAGCCCCAAATAATCCTTTTTTTCATTTATGACTTCCTTGTCCCACTTCATCTCTCCCTTTAAAAACCTCTCCTTTTCTGTAGCTCTTTGGAAATCCTTTCTATTCACTAGATGGGATGCTGCCTAATTCATGAATCATTGAATAAAGCCCATTATATCTTCACATTTACTCAGTCGGAGTTTTCTTATTTAAGAAGGGTTTATAAAATGAAACTGGGAGTCTGGTCTTGGTGAAAAGAACACTGGGTTTAGATTCAAAGATCTGCATCCACACTCTTTGCTTTCTGGCTTCCTGACTTTGGACGAACTGTTTCATCAGACCTCAGTTTCCCCACCTATCAAAACGGAGTTATTGCCATTTTTAGCATTGCATGAGTAAATGGAATAATGTGAACTTTCAAACCCACTTTGTAGTCATTAAAACATTCTACCAATACTTATCCTAGGCCTGGGAGGTAAGAGAAGGAGCTATGTTTTTCAAGGAGCAGGTTGTGAGCCATCAGCAGATTGTAAAAGAAATTTAGTGAGTTCTGATCAACATTTAAAAACATGAATAGAATAGAAAATATCAATGTGTATCCCAAGTAATAAGAGTAGGTATTGCTTTTTTTTATTACGTTGTATGTGTGCATATGTGTGTGTGTGTTAGTACGTGTGTTGTGAGGTAAAACAGATTTTATATCACAACACACATACTAGCACTTTATCTCTATGGTAAATAATGAAACTAGAAATAAAGGGAGCTGTTTTTGCCTTGCTGTATTTTTTAACTGCAGCATTTTCACATTCCAAGAGTGGGAGAAGAATTCATCTAGGCAAAGAATTTATCTTTTGTTTAGGAAAACACTTTAATGGGCTCTTTCGTTACGCAAAGGTATGAGGCCAGGTTGAAGTGGCTAAATTCTGCTTGATAAAGTCAATATTCAGGGGTTTCTGTTTCCTTTGATGGTCCTAGAAGAAGCAACACTGGGCCTAGGAAAGGGATCTTGGGCTGGGCCCAAGGAGGGAAACCCTCAGTAAAGGCCTCTCTTGAGCACTGGGGGCTGTCTATACCAAGATCTCAGTGAAGTTCTACTTGCCTGCATGTTAAGCTCTTACAAGGATCTTCAAATCTTAAATGGAATTGATGATGTATCCTAGCCTAGTTCTCTCCAGACAGCCTTGCTTCAGGAATGATGGGCAGGTCGCTGTCTGGGAGCAAAGTGTGGGCACTGTGTAGAACCCGTGCTGGGGGAACTGGAAAGATCCAGAAGTCAGGAGCAGTATGGAGTGAGGGGAGACAAACTGCAAGGGTGAACACACATCCAGGAATTCTTGGCAATATCTGAGAGGGCATCACCCTGGCCTCAGTGCATGAGTAATTTTCTCTAAATATTTAAGTAAAGGGTAATGCTGGAAGCTTGGAAAATATGGGCTCACCAATCAAGTTAAGGGTTGAGGAGGCTCAACCACAGTTGAAAATTAGAAAGGCGCTAACCTGTAGCTTCAAGCGAGGCTCAGCTGAACTATGACCGGTGCCATTATTATCACCATCTCCTACCATAGGACATTGGTTCATGACCCTGATAGGAAGGCTAATGACTCTCCAAAGATCTCCACATCCTAATACCCAGAACCTATGATATGTTAGGGCATATGGCAAGAGGGAATTAATGCAGGTGTAATTAAAGTTGCTAAACAGCTGAACTTAAAATAGGGAGAATTTGTACACCCAAACGCAATCACAAGAGCCCTTAAAAGTGGGAGCAAGAGGCAGAAGAATGAGTCTCAAAGTGATGTGATGAGAAAAAACTTGACTAGAACTGTGAGCTTTGAGGATGGAAGGTGGCCATGACCCAAGGAATGAGGGAAGCCTCTAGAAGCTGCAACAGATAAGAAAACCTATTCTTCCCTATGAGCCTCCAGTCCAGTGAATCTCTGACCTCCACAAATGGTAGATAATAATTTTTTTAAGACTTTAGTTTTAAGAGAAGTTTTAGGTGCACAACAAAACTGATGGGAAAGTATAGACATTTCTCACATACCTCTGCCCTCACACAGGAAGAGTCTTGTCCATTACCAGCATTCTCTACGAGAGTGATACATTTGTTACAATTGATGAACCTGCATTGACATACCATAGTCACCCAAAGTCCATAATTCACATTAGGATTCACTCCTGGTGGTGTACTTTCTACAGATTTTGACAAATGTATAAGGACATATATCCATCATTATAGTATCATAGAGACTATTCTCACTGCCCTAAAAATCCTCTGTGCTCCTCCTGTTTACCACCTCCCCAACCCTTGGCAACCACTGATCTTTTTACTTCTTCCAATGTTTTGCCTTTTCTACAGGGTCATATAGCTGGAATCAGAGAGTATGTAGTCTTTCCTGATTGGCTTCACTCATTTCCTAACATGTATTTAAGGTTCTTCCATGTCTTTTCATGGCTTGCTAGCTCATTTCTTTATAGTGCTAATACTCTATTGACTGGATGTACTAGAGTTTATTTATTCATTCACCTACTGAAAAGCATTGTGCTTGCTTCCAAGTTTGGCAATTATGAATAAAGCTACTATAAACATCCATGTGTGGGTTTTTGTACAGACATACGTTTTCAACTCATTTGGGTAAACACTAAGAGGACCATTGTTGGATCATATGATAAGTGTACATTTTGTTTTTTAAGAAATGCCCAACTGTCTTCCAAAGGACCTAAAGCATTTGATACTCCCACCAGCAATGAACAAGAGTTCCTGTTGCTCCACATCCTCACCAGCATTTGGTATTGGCAGTGTTCTGGATTTTGGCCTTTCTAATAGGTATGTAGTAGTACCACATTTTTTATCTTATTGTTGTCTTAATTACTTTGTGTTGTTTTAAGTCACTAAACTTGTGGTTATTTGTTATGGCAGCAATAGAAAACAAATACAATGACAACTTGCAAGGAGACACAAGGAACCAGGAGACAGGAGACCTGACCGGGAGCTACCACCAGCTCACTGTGGTAAATTATCTGATTCTTTTGGGTTTCAGACATCTTGAGACTAAACTATGCATGGTGTTTCCTCCCATGACTATAGCAGGAAGATGAGTCATTTTGGGATATAATGGCTATAGTAACAAATGGGAAACTCCCAGTGATGAAAGCTAGAATGGCCAAGGGGATAGTTTTGTGGTTCTGTCAGTATAGGTGCTTTTTGTGAGTTCAGTCTCCTAGAGATGCCATCAGCCAAGTCATGATTCAACCAATGATGACTCAGCAAGACCCCAGGCCTGCCTAGAGAAGCAAGCAGGGGCAAGAGCTGGCCTTGCTGAGGAGCTCAGGAAGGGGATGAGACAGGCATGGTGTGTACATGCATGAGGCTGGGCAAAGCTCCCACCCAGACTTCCTTTCTAGAGTAGCAACTAGCCAAGGGTGAAGATTTGGCACAACTGCCCTTGAGTTCCCGGTAGACCCTGGCCATTCAGTGAAGATATTTAATGCTCAGCAGGACTTAAGCCAGACATAGACTCATAGAAAGTATCATTTAATAATAATGGCCTCCGGGTGTTCTCCACTCATGGTTGTTAATCTTCTGAAGAACCTTGCTTTGGTGTTTACCTTTGACACAGGTTTTAGAACTGGCATAAGGAAAAAAAAAAAAAAAAAAAGAACTGGCATAAGGGCATGCAATTAGTAAGAGGTAGCGCCAGGATATAAACCCAGATCTGTCTGACCACAAAGTAGCCCTCCCCTTGTGCACCTAGCTTGAAAGGAGCTTGAGGCCTGTCCCTCACTTTGCAAATGAAGAAGACAAGTGATTTGTCTAGGTTTACTTAGCTAGTTAGAGCCAGGCAGTTAGGACTCAGTTTCTTGACTCCTGGCCCATTATTCTTTCTAATAACCCCTGGGGTTTATAGACTTCTTTGGGAAGCTGATATAAACTGTGGATCTTCTCTCTCCCAAAATGAACATCTATACATATATATTATCCCTATAATTTGGGGGTGAGTTTGTGAACCATCCTCCTGTATCTATAGGCCCCAAGTTTAGAGCCCTTGCATTGTACCCTCCGCCTCTCTCATGTGCAGGGCTATGAACAGAGTGGGAATATCCTTGCAGGATGTCATTAATGATTGCATATTAGCCTAACCTATAAAAGAGAGGGTTTATTCTCCCTATAAGTCATACACTCTACCTCATCTTTCACCCACTTTTAATTTTTTATAACAGCTCGAAGGGGGGCAAATTCTACTACCTCAAAATACGTCTCTCTGGCATAAGGATTATTTTGAGCTAAAGACAAACAAAACCTAGTATATTCAGGGAAAGTTCTTTACCACCCCCTCACTGCCTAAATTTACATTGGAAAGTGGGCCTGTACCAGAAGGAGAGCTATTACCAGAGATACTTTTTTACCTAAGAAACTTATCTGCATAACAGGGCAACCTTTGTTTCACAAATATCTCCTTTCCTCTTTCTGTGAGTGGCCTTCCTTCCCTTTGTATTCCCAAACCCCTACCCCTTTCCTTAACTCAGGATACTATATAAACCTCAATTACCTGGTTGTCCCTTGGTGTCATATTTTTATGGGACGCCTGTCTGTATGAAATGTGTTTTTCTCCTGTCAATCTGTCTTATATCAATTTAATTATTAGAGAAGCCAAAGAAACTAGAAAGGAAGAAATGAAAAGTTTTCCACCCTTACAATCTTCATTGAGACATAAAATCACATACCATATAACAGGCTCTTTGTCATTTCTGCCTTTTCCATACTTCTGGAAAATGAGAATAATTTCACAACTCCTTCCATCATGGGATTGTTAAGAAAAACCAGAAGGCCATTTATATGTGGTAATTATCGGTGCTATTGCCAAATAGTCATTTTCGTTTGATCCCGTCTAGACAGGTTAGCTTATACTTCTTGGTGTTGGGAAGGAAAAATTTTCCACTACTTTTCAGAATTCTTCTGGCTGCTCTAAGAATCAGATTAACATGAGCCAAAGTAACACTAGAAAAGCAAATTAACTATGTACATGAGAGGAATCCATATAAATATGAGAGATTCCCAAAACAGGAAGAATTATGTACATATGCCATTCTGAGCAAAAGAGAAGGGTGTAGGGTTCTGGGATTTCAAAGAGAAAGAAGAAATTCACAGGAAGATGGAAAAGAGTAAATGTTCAGCAAACAGGTGTTTGCTGGCTACATAGAAACTGTGGGACAGAGAGAAGAATTTTAACAGATTATGCTAATTTTCTCCCTGTTCACCACCCCTACCTCATATTAGCCATAGTCATTATAGCAATAATTCCCTTCCTGGAACAGGTCCTCTATCTAAATCCCTTTAGACAGTAAGGGGGAAGGTCACTTTCTTCCTGAGTCTTTTGGGCCTTGATTATTTTTCAGCTCATAATAATTCACATGCCAAAGTGGCACATCTTAGGGTTTTTGTTTTGAAATCCTACATTGGTGTCCTTGTGGTTGGGTAGAGCCATGTGACCAGTTACAGCCAATGATTTTCTTTGGCTAATAAATTTTGAGCAGAAGTGATTCATGGCATTTTTGGGCAAAATGTTTAATTTCTGAGTGATACTTACTGTAGCATCGCCATGACCACTAACAGTGTTCTGAATAGTGGCTGCTCCATTGCCCAGGGTCTTAGAGTGAGGAGACAAAAGGCATGGGAACAGAGTACCTAATGCATCTGTAATGAACCTGTAGTGTGAGTGAGAAATAAATCTTTTTTTTTTTCTTTTCTTTTTTTGCATCCAAACCCAGCCTATCTTGACTGATAAAATACGTGGATATGCTTTAAAAGCTACAGGACGGGGCGCTTGGGTGGCTCAGTCGTTAAGCGTCTGCCTTCAGCTCAGGTCATGATCCCAGGATCCTGGGATTGAGCCCCACATCGGGCTCCCTGCTCAGCGGGAAGCCTGCTTCTCTCTCTCCCACTCCCCCTGCTTGTGTTCCCTCTCTCACTGTCAAATAAATAAATAAAAATCTTAAAAAAAAAAAAAAAAGCTACAGGACATTTACAAATATAAGGGATTGTCATTAACCCAGTTGTACTCTTGCTGCAGCTTTTCCTGACATTGCCAGTATCTTCACATTGGTAAAATTATATTCTGTCTAAATGGATGATTGCTCGTCAATGTCTCAATGATCAACTGTAGGAATCTGATCATTTGCACAGTCCCCAAAGTATAACTAAAAGAGAGATTTTGGATTCCTTTGGGGGTGGCAGCAAAACTGACCAGTCACTATTGAAATATCTTGATTTGAAGAACATTTGAGTGGTTTTGTCCCACAAATAAAGCCCCCAAAGAGTTCTGAATAGTTGTGCTATTCATTTTACCTGATATCTTCCTGTTAACTCAGCAAAGCCACTCTTAATGCTGTCAGCAGCCTGGCAAAAGTTAAGAGGCCATCCTAGAGACAGTATTTGATACACTATACTACAGAAACAAAGTAGCCAAACACAAGAAATAGAATGATAAAGAAAAAGAATTTGGGGGTCAGATAGACCTCTTAGGTTCAAATCTCAATTTTGGGCACATTATATAGTCTTGCACACATTACATAATCCATCAGGCCCTCAATTTCCTCACCTCCAGTAGCTAGTCTGCAAAGATGCCCTCCACTCAACAGTGAATCCTGTCTCACATTCTTCTGTAGACCCACATTGACCTTGGCTGCTAAGTCATAAGAAGCCTTGGTCTCTTGGAATACTAGCTGGGGAAATCAGTGGTCATGTAAAAAGTCCAGCCGGCCTGATACTATGATGCTGTGAGGAAGCCCAACAGGGAGAGACTTGGGAAATACAGATATTTAGCCAGCCTCCAGCTGTCCTGTCATCTGAGCTGACATAACAGACACACAAGTAAAGAAGTCACCTTAGATGTCCAGTCTAAGGTGTGCAGTCTAAGATGTCCAGTCTCAAGGACTCTAGCCCTAGCCACCATCATATCTTTCACATGTGAAAGTCCGAGAACCAGCCAGCTGACCATCCCAACCAATGAAGTCTAAGCATTTAATTATAAATAGTTATTTTATTTTATTTTTTAAGATTTTAATTATTTGGGACACCTGGGTGGCTCAGTTGGTTAAGCCGCTGCCTTTGGCTCAGGTCATGATCCCAGCATCCTGGGATCAAGTCCCGCATCAGGCTCCTTGCTCGGCAGAGAGCCTGCTTCTCTCTCTGCCTCTGCCTGCCACTCTGTTAGCCTGTGCTCACTCTCTCTGACAAATAAAAAAAAAAGAGTGTCAATTACATTAAAAAAAAAAAAGATTTTATTTATTTATTTGACAGACAGAGATTACAAGTAGGCAGAGAGGCAGGCAGAGAGAGAAGAGGAAGCAGGCTCCCTGCTGAGCAGGGAGCCAGAAGCGGGGCTCAATCCCAGGATTCTGGGATCATGACCTGAGCGGAAGGCAGAGGCTTTAACTCACTGAGCCACCCAGGTGCCCCTATAAATAGTAATTTTAATCCACTTGTTACACAGCAATGGGTAACCAAAATGTCATCTGTGAAATGGGAATAACAATACCAAGTTTACATGGTTGCATGAGAATAGAGATAATGTGTATAAAATGGCTAACACAATGCTTTTGCACTTCATAGGAAATATTTGTAATAAAAATGATATGTCTGTGTAATTGCACCCAAATGGAGCAATTTTTATAATTGAAAAATAACTGACACCTACAATGAGGTCATTTTTGTAATCCTACAAATGTGGTAAGGAAAAAAAGGCAAAAAGAGGGACAGCTGGTTGAACACTGGAGCTACTGAAGGTCACAGCAGAGCAGAGGAACCATGGAACAAGATACATTTGGAGCTGGAAGTTTGAGGACCTGAGAGAACTCTCAAGTCTGTGTTCCTTGCATATCAATAATAACAAGAGGAGATTAATACAAGCAAGAAAACCAATGCAATATTTATTTCCCTGGATTCTCTGTAAACTATGACCACTTAAGCTTAAAGTTCAGTTTCTCTGAATTAATGAGAAAAAGCCCTTATATTCAAACTGAGTCTTGTGCTGCTGTGTAACTGAAAAACAGAAATGAGAAATAGCTATGGTGGGGCTGAAGTGGCTTAAATTTACAGCAATAAGGTCTATCAGCCTGCAAAGGGCTGCTCCAGATAAGGTTCACACTTCCAAAGGTCAAGGAGACTGCTTACCCAGGAACTCCCCAGTGTAACTGTTCAGGGCTAAAAGTCACATTTATTATGCTCTGAGCTTGAGAAATTCCATGAGTAGCAGTTGCTTCTTTCAGGAATTAGGCTGAAAGAAAAAGAAATGGTGGGGCGCCTGGGTGGCTCCATCAGTTTAGCGTCTGTCTTTGGTTCAGGTCATGATCCCAGGGTCCTGGGATTGAGCTCGCACAGGGCTCGCTGCACAGCCAGGAGTCTGCTTCTCTCTGGGCTCTCCCTGAGCCGAAGGCAGTCACTTAACCAACTGAGCCACCGAGGCGTCCCAATCCTCCAAGTCTTATCATGGCAAAATAGATGGCCATTAAGAAGGAAATAATGCGGGGCACCTGGGCGGCTCAGTCGATTGAGTGTCTGACCCTTGATCTCAGATCAGATCTTGATTCAGGGTTCTGAGTTTAAGCCTTGTGTCGGGCTCCATGCTGGGTGTGGAGCCTACTTAAAAAAAGGGGGGACAGAAAATGTGGTTAACAACAGTACTTCACAACACAGTAACAGAAACCAGACAACGTGTTTCTCTGCCCACAGCGGTGTGATCTTGGGATGGTACCTTATTTCCTGGGCCTCAGTTTCTTCAGCTATAATATGGGTTGAAAAACAATTAGTAGAAAGTATGTGTGTTAATATATATAAGTTTTGATAATAATACAATTACTGTTTTCCCTCATCTCTTTGTGGTCCTATGCTACGGTTTGAGGTTTCCTTCCACTTGATATTCCAGACCATTAATTCATTTTTCCAGTTTGCCATTATGCTTTGATTAATCTACTGTTTTTAATTAGAACATCATGTTTTCAGTTCCAGAAAATTTTAATGCTATATCTCTATCTTCTTAAATGCTCATGGGGTAGATCGGATCACTGGTCCCAATTATTCACTGCTCCTCTCTGCAAGGTGTTAACATTTTTCTACTCCATTGACATCACACTTGAAAGGTGACTTGCTTTAGCCAGTGAAATGTAAGTAGGACCCAAAAAGGCCGCTTCTGAAAACAAGTTTTTAAGAGTCTTTGTGTAGTTCTGTCATCCCTTTCCCCCCTTGCATGAACTGGAAACTTCTAGACAGGGGATTATTCCTTTAGTGTGAATCCAAAATGGCAAAGGCTGGGGCAGTTTTTTACAACAAAAGGGGAACATAATTCACTCTTCTTTTCTTTCTTACTTCCTTCCTCCTTCCTTTATTTATTTATTTCTCTCTCTTTCTTTCTAGATTTATTTATTTATTTTAGAGAGAGAAAAAGAGAACAGGAGTTGGGGAGGGGCAGAGGGAGAGAATCTCAAGCAGACCCCCTGGCTGAGTGCGGGTCTGACACAGGGCTGGATCCCATGACCCATGAGATCATGACCTGAGCTGAGATCACGAGTCAGACACCCAACCAAGTCACCAAGACACCCTGAAACATATAACTCTCTCTGTTAGAATTTACTGGGGCCTTGAGGGGAGGCAAGAATGCTGTGTCTGGGGACAGATTTCCTGCCAGGGGGTAAGTCAGTAGTGGACAAGTGATTAGTTCTGGATTAGTTCTGTGACTCTTTTTCCTCCTTTTTATTTGGCTCTATTTTCCCAAATTATTTTTACAGTGCTCAATCACTACTTGATGGAAACAACTGGAACACTAAGCTTCGAAGAATTTCCTTTAAATAATTATTTTAAATGGCAGTGTGATGATTCCTGAGAGACCCTTTTCTAGACTCACGGAGGAAACAGCATGTCAGGGGCAATAGGGGATACCATCTGGAAGTTTCACACAACAAATGAAAAGAGCGCTGCTATCCGAAGGACACAGTTTCTTCAGCCCTGGCCTTTGGCTCAGGTGGCAGGAAGGCCATTCTCTAGATATTTCCTTTCAGAGCCACCACTTCCTCCCAGCTGCAGAGGGCCAGGATGTAGCTCCCGTTCCTCTGTTTCCATTCTGCCTTAGTGGGAAAGGGCCAGGTGCCAGCTGAAGGAGGAGGCCACTCCCTGCTGAGATGACATACTTTCCTACCTTTCCTTCTGGAAACTGCAAAGATCTTGGTGAAAAAGAAACAACATGGTATAAGAACACTGGACAGGGAGTCAGAGGTCTTACTTTTAGCTCTGCCACTAAATCCGTGACCTCCAACAAGTCACTGTGCCTCTCTGAGCCTTGGTAAAATAAAGGTAACAACCACAACCACCTCACAGGTTGGTTGTTGTTTTTTTGTCTTTTCTTTTTTAAGGAGGACCCAATATGATGATGGTCTACAGAGCATTTTGCAAATTGTAAAGAACCATCATCATTCATCTTGTTAAGCCTATTGGGCCTGGGAATGGCACGGGGAGGGGAAAAAATAGGGCCCCAGAGTCACTTGTAAATCTTATATTTTGGGGAAAAGTCTGGAGATAATAGCAATACTTCTCTGTTCTCTTGTCTCTTCATCACCACATCCCTCATCCCTTCCACAGAATCTCAGTGTGTAGGTGTGGCCACAGATGCAGGTCGAAGTGCTGTAATCACAGCACTCAGGGGGCATCCTTCCTCTTCCCTTTTGCCCTGGCTCAGCAGGCATGTGTGTTGTGGAAAGCCTTCCTATGTAAGATCAAGTACAAATGATTAAGTAACTGGCAAGTGTTTCTCTGCTGGCCCACCACAAATCCTTTAATTGCAAAGGAGGCATCCCTGAATGACAACAGCTATGACATCTTCTCTGCCATTGTGTTCAATGTTTTGACACCAGAATTGACCTCGTGTGTGGCATTAAATGGGGATCTTGTTTCATTTTTATTCACATGTATGTTTTTCTAGTTCCAGTTATTCAATCGTTCCTCTTTTCCCCATTAATATGACATAGCTATTAGTATTGTACTTCACATTGATTTTTCATAGGAGAACAACATTTTTCACTCTTAGTCTTAATAAAACATTATGTTAGCATATTACTTGTAAAACATTATGTCAACATATTATTTTTTCAAAAAACTCTTGAAAAGTTATCACTTGTGGAAAATGGATTCCTCACTGACTATGCTTCTGGTCCTTTTCCTCCTCAGCTTTCCTTACAACATCAGGCAAGCACCTGATTGGTCCACCAGAGGCTGGAGCTAGGGAGAAGATCTGCTATTGGCCAGCTGAGGACTCACAGGTTCATCTGGATTAAAGTCAGAGACAGCCTCAAACATCTGGAGCAACCAGTTCTGGGGATGCTAGTCTGGGAAGGGGCTAGCTCAGAATTAGTCTGAACAATAGGGCACTGTCATGGGTTGGGTTGAATTGTGTTCCTTAAAAAGATATGTCTTAGTCTCTGAATCTGGGAATATGACCTTATTGGGTAATAGCATCTTTGCTGATGTAATTGGGTTAAGATGAGGTCATTAAAGTGGGCCTTAATCCAACAATTGGTATTCAGGAAAAGAGGGAAATTTGAACACAGGAACAGAGGGGAGAAGGCCATGTGAAGGTGGAGTTAGTGGTTGGAGTGATGTATCTACAAGTCAAAGGTAGCCGACAACCATGAGAAACTAGAAAGAGGCAAGGAAGGATCCTTTTCAGAGCCTTCAGACAGACCACTACCCTGCTACCAACTTGATTTCTGACTTCTAGCCCTTACTAAACAATAACAATGGTTAGTGTGAGCGGATAACAGTGATGGACAAGTTGTCAGACTTTCTCATCCCCCTGAGGGTCCGGGCTCCACTCTCTCTAGTCCCTCCTAGACCCGTCCTCTGAGGGAAGGAGCCTGGCTCTGTCAGCCATTCTTGAGATAAAAAGCATCGGAAGGGAGAAGGGACTGGAAAGAGCCAGGGGCAGGAGGGTCTGAGAGACTGCAGAGGGCAAAAGCACCTGTGGCAAGGAAGAGCAATGGTGGGAGCAGGCAGAAAGGGAAGTGTGAGAAGTGCTGAGAATCTCGCATGCCACTTGGGGAAATCAAAAGTATTGCTGAGGACTACGTGCTCACTTAGTGATGAGAAATGCAAGTGAAAGACGAGTTATTTTTAAATTACTTTTGGTTTCATGGTCTCTTGGCAGCATGAGAGCTCAGCAGGAAACTGAGCCATGTGGACTGAGGCCCCGTGAGCTTTGCTGCCTCCTCATCAAATGCTTTCTGCCCACCAGCCCTGCTAAGTGCTTGGCAGAAATCTCTCCTCTCCTCCTCACAGCAACCCTATGAAGAGAGGCTGATTTAAACGACAAAACTGAGATGTTGGTGAGCCTTAGCGACATGGCCACATTCAGAAAGAGTGCCTTCTGCCTAGCTCAGAACCAGAAGCAGGCAGGAGCTCAGGGGAGCACCTGCAGCTGGTTGGCACCCTTAACACAGACTGGCCTTGTAGGATAATGGTAGCTCTGTCTCCCTCAAGGAGATTATATGAGCGTGTGTTTCTGACATGAAGCCTAGCTAGGAAAGGGGGCAGAGGTGGTGGCTACAGAATGGGCACTGGAGCTTAATGGCCAGAGTTCCTCCCAGCTGTGCCTCTTTCCAGCTGTAAGAGTTGTTAACTAACTCCCTAGGCCTTGGTTTCCTTAGCTGTAAAATGGGCATAATGGCTCCCACCTCAGAGAGTCATTGTGAGGATTAAGTGAATTAATGCAGTAACACGCTGGCAACAGCCCTAGCACCAAGCAAACTCTCGATAAAACCTAGCTCACATGATTATTAAAAATATGATGCTCTCATCAGACCTGACAAGACCTTAGCTACAAAAAGTAAAAATCATCCTGAAGGTGACTCTAATGGTAGATTTCAGTCAGTGTAAGAATCCATCTTGAGGCAGGGTCAAGATGGTGGGGCAGGAAGATCGTGAGGTCACCTCCTCCCACAGACTTACCAGAAGTATATCTACACACAGAACAGCGATCTCTGAGAATGAACTGCAGAGCAGCAGACACAACAGAGGAGATAAAGAAAAAGTCACACAGTGTGGAATAGAAGGGGCAGAGACGTGGTCCAGTCAGGATCCACAGCCCCAGTACTGAGACCCACAAGCAGGAAGGGGTATCACGACAGCAATGTGCCTCCCTGGGTAATGATGTGTCTGAGCCCCCCACATCAGACTCCCCAGCCCAGGGGACCTACACCAGGAAGATGAACCCCCACTTAGTGTGGCTTTGAAAAACCACAGAGTTCATGTCTGGGAGAGCCAGAGTGTGGTGGGCAGCTAAGACTGTTCTTGAGGGGCACATACAACCTCATTCGCTGGGAGTACCAGCATAAAGGCAGCAGATTGAGAAGCACCTGGGTTGTACATGAAGGAGATTTAGTTACTAATTTTAGGACATGTGCTGGAGAAGCAGGGATCTGTTGGCAAAACCTCTGGGGACAGAAGCACTGGTAGGCACTATTATTTTTTTCTCTCCCTTTCTACCTAGCCAGGCCAGCACAGGTGGGGGCTAGATCCACCACCATCCATCTACCTTGCTAGCAGCACTTACCCTGCTCCAGTGCAGGGGAAGCTAGCCCTGCACACTGGGGCACCTGCAGCAGGTGCAGCCACCAGGCCTGCCAGCCAGCTGCACTGAAGAACTGCCCCACATGCCAGCACACTGGTCACGGTTACAGTCAATCCTTATAGACAGCTGAGCTGGGGGACAGCCCCTGGCATCAGCCAGCTGGCACCAATCTCAGCCTGGCTACAACAGGAGGATGCATGCAGCCCACACAGGGGATATCCACCCCGGCACCCTGCTCCAGTGATAAAGGAGGGTTTTCACTACTCAGCATCACAGGACACCCTCTATATAAAGCTAGTCCTTCAAGACCAGGGAACACAACTGACACAAGGTTTCTAATACATAGAAACAGAGTTGGGCAAAATAGGGAGAGAGAGGAATAAAGTCCAAACAAAAGAACAAGACAAAACCTCAGAAAAAGAACTAAATGAAATGGAGATAAGCAATCTACCAGATAAAGACTTCAAAGTAATGGACATAGAGATACTACCCAACTTGGGAGAAGAACAGATAAACACAGTAAGAACTTGAACAGAGACAGAAAATATAAGAGAGAACCAATCAGAGCTAAAGAAAACAATAAGTGAAATGAGAAATATAGTAGAGGGAATCAACAGCACATTATATGATTCAGAGAAATGACAAAGATCAAAGATATATTTCTTATTATAAACCACAGTATCACAGGACTATGTGGGCCTCACCTGTAAAATGGGGAAAATAGAGCCTACCCCTACCAAGCTCTTGTGAGGATTACGGGATATAGTCCTTGGGAAAACATCTAGGAAAAAACCAGTTGAATCTGAGGTTCCCAACCCAGGTTGTTGCTCCTTGGTTTCCTTATCTGTAAAATGAAGACAATAGAAGAGTACCACCTCCCAGTCTTAATGTGAGGAGTCAAGAGTTTTGATAGCTCTTTGATCACAAAATAAAATGTCTCTCAGACTAATCCCAGAGACCATTCCTACAAGAACGACCTAAGTGGGAACTGTTCCCTGCTCTTTAGGAGTACCTGGCTAGGAAAGACCAGAAACTCTCCCACAGCCTCCATACATGTCAGTCTGAGAGGCCCCGCCTGATTCCCTGTCAGAGCTCCAACACTTCTCTCCTCCTCAGGTTCAGCAGGCTGCTGGTCTACCTACCCCTCAAGAAAACCTGCATGTACAGAGGGCTTTGGTTCAAAACTTTTTTTTAATGCTGCCCCATAGATAAACACACAGGCCTTTTTTGTTTTATGGATTTCACAGCTAATGATTATAGGAAACACAGGATGGTAAAAACAGCAACTCTGGGGAAGTTACAAAGCTGGTCCCTGACTTTCTGGGAATAGTTACTCCTGAAAATACTGTAGTGACATCTGGGACTTTCTGCATTAAATATGGGACTCAGACACATAGAAGTGAGTCACCAGTGAAGAGATTTCAGCCAGTGCCAGTGGCCTGGAAGGAAAGTCAGAAGGGAGACAGGTGGTTTCCTTTTTCCACAGAGGACACCCAGTGAGTGAATTTTACTGCTGCAGGCATACCCAAATCCCTTCCGGTCCCCACTGAAGATAATCCAGGCGACTGGTGATGTCAGGCAGCCTGGCCTGTTTTCTGGGGAGGGTAGACTGGACGTGGAGAGAAGATGGGTCAGCCTGTTGCAGAGGAAACAGAGAAGGAGAAAACTGAGCCAAGAAGTATCTTCACCACAAGTGTTTTACCTGAAATACCCCCAAAAATGAGTCATGAAAAGCAAGCAGAAAAGCCAGTGACATGTGTAACCAGGTTCCCTTTTCTGTTCCACAAAGCAGGGAGAAGTTGTGGCAAGCAGTGCCAGCGGAGGGAGCTCAGTCCGCTTGAGCAATCTGCACTCCCCTGCCACACTTGCAGCTGCTGGCAGAGTGCAGAGAGGAAACCGAAACTGTGCACAGGTAGGAAAGCCCCTGCAGGAAGCCAGCCCTTGGTCCAGGTTACCGGGGCAACAAGCAGATGCTCTTCTCCCTTGAGAGAGGATGGAAGTCAAGATATACCCTGCCCTGTTGGCCCAAAAAGAGAACTTTACCTATGACAGCATCAAAGAACAGCACTTTCTGCGCATCTCCACTTAATCCACCTCTTGAGGGAGTCAGCACCAGGGTGATTATACCCATTTGACAGGTGAAGAAACTGAGGCCTTGTGCCATTAAGTAACTTGCCAAAATTTACATGGCTAAGAAGTCACTCAGATCCAACCTGAGTCTTTAAACAGTAAGTTCAGGGTACATTCCCTACACAGCCTGTCTGTCAAGTCACTGGCATGTGGTCTTTTCAAGGGCTCTCACTTCTGGGAGTGCAGGCACCCCAGCTAGATACACCAGGCACGACTCATTCCCCTTTCCATCTCCCCATGGCCCAGGAGATCCCGCAGTGCGAGGGGACAGGGCTAGCAGCAGCCGTGCTCTGTAATTAGCCAATGCTCCAATGGAGACTCGAATCCAGCACTCTCCCCATGACACCAGCTGGCTGCCTTCCCCTCACGGTGTCTGGAAAAAATGACTCAGGTGACAGTAGACTCCTCGTGTCATCCTCATGTGGAAGATACCACATGGTTTATGCAGCACTGCAAAGTGCGGACATTTGCCCTGGCTTTCCCCCAGGGCTTTATTAAGTAAAGGTCATGATGTTTGTTAAAATGTGAATGCAGGGGTGTCTGGCTCACAGGAAAGGTCAGAATAAGGTTGATTTCTGGAGGCTTCTTCACAGACAGGCATGAATCCCACCCACACCGCACACCCACAACACCCACCCCCTGGTAGGGTAACAAGACTCAGAAGCTCCAGGTCTCCCCTTCCCATCTGGCTTTTGTGAGCTCCGTGTCTGATGGGGCTGCCACGTTTCTCACCTGCCTGAGGTCAGTGCTGCAGAAATGCCAACCACTGAAGAGAGGCAGGAAGAGAGAGGTTCAGGCTTGAAGACGATTTCCAGGTTCCTCTGGAATGGCAATTTTTCTGGTTATAAAGAGAAGTTTCTGGTCCTAACTCCAAAGAGGACCCACAACTGTTCCTCATTGTCTGTGGCTCTTGAGTCCAGATTCAAGGCCCTGAGGGGGCCTGAAGCCCCTCGCCAGGTCAGTGTACCAAGATCTGGCTCAGGTATTTGGCTTCCTTCTCTGCCCAGGACAAAGTCAGTGAACCAAGATCTGGCTCAGGTATTTGGCTTCTCTGCCCAGGACAAAGTCGGCGACAGCCACAGCAACCTCTCTAAGGCAGCCATAGGAAACCTAAGCCAACCCCTTCCTGCCCACCTCTGTCCCAGCAGGTGATATTTGTAGAGTGGTAATGGGTCAGGTGGTGCAGAGCTGGGTTGAAACTTTAATTGGCCTTGAATCACCCATTGTTCCTGCCTTTCTTCAGTGGTTAAAATGTTCTTAGAGACCCTAGGTGAGAAAAGGGGCAGTCTTTGCCCTTCTCTAGTAGGAGACTGCCTCTAACAGAAAGGGGTATTCTCACTATCTGTCATCCTGTGGCCAGCAAAGAAGGAAGGGAGGGAAGGATTTCCTCCTCTCTCTGGGGAGTAAGGCCTGGGGATTGCCCTTGCTGGGGGCTGACGTGGCCTCTGCCAAATGAGGCCTGTGGTATCAGTCACTTCTCCTCTGAGGCAGACGGAAATTACTCTCCTCAGCCTGCTTTCTTTCCTCCCCAGTCAGTGGAGCCTGGCTTCAGATGGGCTGAGGGGGTAAGGAGGGCCCTATCCTCTTCCTGAGGCCTGGTAGCCACCAAATCACTAGTCTCATAAGCTACAGAGGCAGAATGATGGCAGTAAGATGAGAAGGCTAGAGTAGAAGAGACTTCCAGAGTTTGTACCAGGCTGTGCCCCAGAAACTCGTGTGGGAAGGAAGTTTAATTTCATTTTAGAGAGAGAGTTTCCACATAGGTTACTGGCATATTACAACAGACTCATTTCACAGATGTAGACACTGAGAATTGGAGGACCTGAGAGAAAAAGAGAGACAGACCAACAGATTGACTATGAGAAGGTCTGCTGCCTGAGTGGCACGCACCACCCTCTGAGAGTAGCAGTGACCTGAGAGGCCCTGGGAGCTTGTGAGTTCTTGAGAGCTGCACCAGCTGAGACTTTGGGGAAGGTGGTACACAACCTCTTTCTAGCCCACACTCCTCAAAGTAATCAATAATTTAGGAAAAAAAAAAAAAAAAGAAGCCAAAAGTTAGCCAAAGGCAATCAAATATGGAGAATAGTACAACCACACAAGACTTAAAAAGTGTCAATAGGAAAGAAACAGAGGATCCCAGAATGGGATGTTAGTTGTCTCTCCCCCAATACACATCTGAAGCTGAATGAGAGGAAGAGGTTAAAAACTAAGATCCTAAGAAGTGTCACCAATACTTCAATCTCAGCACAAGAAGGGCCGAGAGGCTACACAGGCAATTTGGGAAAAGTCAAAGAGAAATCCTGAAATGAAGGAGTCCCTGGGCCTGTCTGGGGGCCCTGTGATAGAAAGTCCTTTTATCTCCTGGTTCAGAGAGACTACCTTTCACATGGGAGATTTATTTCCTGCTTTCTGGAGACAAAGGTAGGGGAAGTCTGAGTGTTCTTCTTACACTGGCTGTTTCTTAAGTAACTTTAATTCAAAATAATCAATATGCCAAAAGTGGCACATTTGGGGCTGGCCTGCCCTAGGGCCCCATCAAGGAAACCAGCAGGGTCTGGAAGAGCAGCTGGACTTGCCTTTGGGCCAAATGGCCAAAGAACCAAAGAATCAAAGGTTGTGTGGCCAAAGACAAGCCATCTGCCCAGCACTGTGCAGAAATAGAGTCGATAGTTTTGGTCTACTAGCCTAAGCCATGGTCTGGAGGCTTAGCACCCCATGGGACAACACCAAAACCTCCCTTAAGGAAGTCCTTCGTCCATAACCCAGAGCACACGAAGGAGAAGTCCCAAGAAAGATGATGCTCATGGAAGATGAGCCATGAGCAGGAATTATGAAATCTGTAAGAAAGTCTAACAACACTAAAGGTAATTTTTAGACCTTCCTAATCAAGATAGGAACTAGAAATAATAGACAATCTTGAAGATTTTTTTTAAGATTTTATTTATTTATTTGACAGGTAGAGATCACAAGTAGGTAGAGAGGGAAGAAGGCTCCCTGCTGAGCAAGGAGCTCTATGTGGGCCTCGATCCCAGGACACAGGGATCATGACCTGAGCTGAAGGCAGAGGCTTTACTACACTTAGCCACCCAAGCACCCTCTTGAAGAGATTTTAAATAAAAGTGTATATAAAACATTAGAGAACTAGGGGCACCTGTGTGGCTCAGTGGGTTAAAGCCTCTGCCTTCGGCTCAGGTCATGATCTCAGGGTCCTGGGATTGAGCCCTGCATCGGGCTCTCTGCTCAGCAGAGGGCCTGCTTCCCTCTCTCTCTGCCTACTTGTGATCTCTCTCTGCCAAATAAATAAATAAAATCTTAAAAAAAAAAAAAAAACTTTAGAGAACTAAATGAAAGCATAGCTACCATAAATAAGAACAGGTACTTATGAAATAAAAACGGGTAAATATTCTACAAAGTAGAAATATCAGAAATGAGTAATGTAGTTATTAACTGGACAAAGCCTTATTTGTGTTTTCCAGGTGTATGAGTGTTGTTTTCTACTCAAGCATTCACATGTACAAACACAGAAAAGGATTTGGAAGAATATATATCAAGTTGTGAGTAGCAGTTAACTCTGCAAACTCTGCTATCTATGTCTCCTTTTTTTTTTTTTACAGTGAATATGTAATGTAGCTACCAAAAAAAAATCAACAAAAGACATATTTTAATTTAGTTTTTAAAAATTTTTAAAGATTTATTTATTTATTTATTTTAGTGAGAGACTACATGAGCAGGGCAAGGGGCAGAGGAAGACGGAGAGAGAGAATCCCAAGTGGATTCCCCCCACTGAGCATGGAGCCTGATGTGGGGCTCAATCCCACAATCCTGAGCTGAAATCAAGAGTCAGCCACTCAACTGACTGAGGTGCCCAGAAGCCCTGACACATTTTAATTTTAAAATAATGGGGTGTTGGCAGGGTATCTGGTTTAGCCTATGTCACTAAGTATAAGATAATCATGAATTAAACCATGAGAAATTAATAAAATTTTATCCCATGAAAATAGTTAAATAAATATGGGGCAAATGTTTAGAATACATTTGGGATAGTCTGCCTTTATATAGACTAAGTGTCATGCCCAAAATAATTCACTTCAAAGATAGTATAATATTGTGATTTATAATAAGAATATGTACAGTTGAGCAATGCAGGGGTTTGGAGCACCAATACCCACATAGCTGAAAATCTGTGTATACATTTTGATTCCCCCAGTGGAATTCCCCCTGGTTATGTGGAAGATAGGATTTGGATTTTTCACCAAAAACTTTACCAATAGCCTACCATTGACACAAACCCTTACCAGTAACACAGTTGATTAACACATATTTTTTATGTTAAATGTATTATATAAACATATTATATACTATATTGTTATAATAAAGTAAGCTAGAGAAAAGAAAAATGCCATTAAGAAGTCATAAGGAAGAGAAAATACACTTACAGCACCATACTATATTTATTGAAAAGAATCTCCAAGTGCAGTTCAAACCTGTGTTGTTCAAGGGTCAACTGTAGTAGTTCTGATTATGAGTCACACATCAAAAGTCACAGAGGCAGGTGACCAAAACTCCAAGCACTCAGTGGGGCTCAAACTGCCTTTCACATGGGTGTCTTGTGGGTGAGGAGAAACAAAGTTTGTTTATTTAATGATGACAAATGAGCAACATCAGATAAGGCCACTAGTAGTAAATCAAAATGACTTAAAGAATATAACCTAAACAAATGCTTTCCAACCCCAGTATACTGTGTTTTCCCTGGACACAGCATCCTATGGGAATGAGTCACAACTGCAGTGTGACAGAAAAATCTACTCCAGGCCTCTGCCCATGGTTCTCTCCTTCTCCTGGCAGGGCTCTGGTATCTCATCAATAGCACCCAGCTGATAAAACCTTTCTGTACTTCTCTTTGGGGCCATTTTCCTCTGTGCTTCAATGGGACCAGCAGAGGACTTTGTTACAAGAGTTATGAGTGCCAACCTGGCTGTTTCCCAGAGCAATACTGTTAACTCCACATGTCACTGGAACATTGGCCATGAGCAGCACAACTCCCAGTTTTTTGTAGTTGCCATCACTGCCCAGCGAGGACATCACCACATATTCTGACCATGGCCTCCCCATGGTCATATTGTGCCCTCCCCATATTGTGCCCTTATGCCAATTAGACCAAAGGGTACCCTTCCTCAAGACACTGGACTTCCTCTATCAGAAACCATCATGATATTCTGATTTTATTAGGATGCAACACTTGGCTGCCATTTGCTGTAAAGATTCGTCTCTAGTGTCTGTTATGTGAATGTGCTTCCTTGGACATAGCAGAGCAGAGCCAGCAGTTCTCTGACCACCCTCTGGGGAGCTGTCTCTCTTAAGCAGTATCCACAGCTTGTTTATATGGCTCCAAAAGGAACAGCCTTGCTCCTTCCATTTTATTAAGGCTTCCTTGCTTCTTTCACCCAGGGCTGGGTCACAGCTTATCCAACATCAACCACCATCCAGGGGAACATTCAGAAGATTCCTGTCCACAATTTCAAACCATAGCCTTCTAAATTGAAGGGAAATTTTTGCCCACCAGGCATACTGTTAAGGAGTCAAAGTCACCTTTGTTGTTGTTTTTTTTCCCCCTAGAGATGTAAACCTGCTCTCCTATGGTCCAGCAGTGAATCCTTAAAATTCTTTTCATTTCTTCTGGCAGTCCTAGCACATTCTTCTGCAAAGCAGATAGCTGAAATCCCATCTGGGTCTGCCAACACACATCCCTTCCCTTGCATACAGCTGTGGTCCCAGGAGCCTCTGCCACATGACTGGGACGTGTCAGACATACCCTACCCTCAGCAGCCCAATCCTGATCTGCTCTGAAATGGTCCCCTTCCAACCATGGGCTACTCCTATTCACAATGGATGCTATTTAACAACCAAAGCCAAGCCAACCCTACAATAAGATGTTTATACTAAACCAAGAAGTATTTCCCTCCCCATTTGCACTGGGGTAGATTTGTTGGGAAAAGAGCATCTTAAAGAAGATATCAGTGTTCACTGAGCATCTTTATGTGCTCTAGGACAGACACAGGGGGACCTAAGGTGGATAGTCAAGGCCTATTCATGGAAGAAGCTTTCCAGTTTAATTTGGAAGATGAGAAGAGTCACCGTACTGGGGTGCCTGGGTGGCTCAGTCAATTGAGTATTCAACTCTTAATTTTGGCTCAGGTTTCTATCTCAGGGTTGTGACACTGAGCCCTGCATCAGGCTCTGTGCCCAGCATGGAGTCTGTTGGAGGCCCCTCATCTGCCCTGCTCTCACTCTCTCTCAAATAAATTAAATAAATAAATAAATAAATAATCTTAAAAAAAAAAAAAAGGAAAGAATAGTCACCATACTTTGCTGTTTGCCACCATCCCAGTTTACACATCGTGTCCCAGTGTAATTAGTATTTATATAGCTTTTCACTCTTAAAATGTCGGAGTTTGGAGGCTAAGAATTATACAGCCACCCTGGAGATACGACGTAGTTACATGAAAAAAGAGTTTACAAATCCAGGGTGGAACCGCCATCAAGTGCTAGAAAGGGCTTGTCACAAGGCTTCTTAGGGAGGAAACAGGCTCTAAGTGTTTGAGTGGCTTCCCGGACCATGAGGCCTGTTGGGGAACCGCTGGAACCAGTATCTAAGGCTAATTCCTTACCAAGCCCTCTGCATACCCTTCCCAGCAGAGAAAATGGGGCTTCTGGAGAATGGGGGTGGGGAACATGGGGACTGAAACAGTGAACCCCAAGAAAGTCTGCTTCCGTTGCTTATAAAGACAAATAAAAGGTTTTTAAATATTTTTAAGGGTGCACTAGAGAGAGTGATGGATTTTTTTTTAAAGATTTTTATTTATTCATTTGACAGACAGAGATCACAAGTAGGCAGAGAGGCAGGCAGAGAGAGAGAGAGGAAGGGAAACAGGCTCCCCGCCGAGCAGAGAGCCCCGACCCCCGGGACCATGACCTGAGCCAAGGCAGAGGCTTTAACCCACTGAGCCACCCAGGCACCCCGAGAGAGTGATAGATTTTAAAGCAAGAGGACTACTTGGCATTTACACATTCCACAGATTTAGATGCTGAGTGAAAAGGTGCTTAGGGTCTTTGTGTATGTGAGAAGGAGATTGAGAGGGAGAAAGAGAGAGGATGTACATGTTGATCTGACTGCATTTTAGAGGCCCAAGTAAATTACTTAGTTTTCTCCAGGGACACCTACTCCCAGTAACCCCCTATCACTGCTATGCATGTGCTCACCCCCCAGGGTTCATCCAGCTCCTCCCACGTGCCACATTCCCAGTTCTTATAGTGCAAAGGCAACAGGGAAAGGCTCTGTTACCCCCAGCATCCGCCTTTGTCTGAAATAAGAGCTAATGGGGCATCTGGCTTGGGTGCCCATATTGAGTTCAGTTATTTACCCTTCTTGTGGTTAGCCCCACTCATATCTTGACATGTCGCCCAAGCACCCTGCTAATTAAGGGGCTTTCCTGAATGTTCTCATGTCTAATTCTAGCAGCTCCTGGAAGCTTTGCACAGGAGAGCAGGCAGTGGTGGTGGCAGGGCAGAGCCAAATTCTGAGACCCCAAGCCTTTCCCTGGGACAGGGGCACATAGACAGACTCCCCACAGGAAGGAAGACAGGCAGGCCGGCAACACCGTAGTCACTGATATCCTTCAGCAATTGCCAAAGGATAATTTCCAAAAAGTCAAAAACATGGCACAACATGGATAAACACTGAGGATACGATGCCAAGGGAGCTAAGCCTGTCACAAAAGGACAAATCCTGTATCATTCCACTTACATGGTGTATCTAAAATAGTCAAGTTCGTAGAAGCATAGAGTACGGCTTTCTGTTCTGCAAGACGAAAAAGTACAGCAATGTAAATGTGATTCTGCAGGGATGGCACAAGGAGTTTTACAGGCTGACCTCTAAGTGCAGGTGGATCCCTGTGACTGGCCCCGCAGAATCCAAGGCTTTGGAAACTAGGGCCCCTGGGCAGCTGCAGGGTCTCCCTATGTGGCGGGAGGGAAGGAGCAAAGCTGCTTTGCGGGAAGGGGAAAGCAGAAAATGTGTGTGGCAGGGGAGCCCAGAACAGAGAGAGGGGGGCGGCTGGAGAACCTAAACAAATGCCCTAATAACTTCAGGGTGTAGGACTGGGGACAGCCCAGGCCGGGGCTCCTCCAAGGGCGGTCAGATGCCCTGTTTACACACTGGTCACACCGGGGCAGCCAGAACTGGAAGCTGAATTCTTCACCTCCCAGGCAAGAGAACACGTTCTCCTGAAGAGAACACGAGAGAGGGGATCAGATCCCCCTTGGCATGCATGCCTGCCAGCCTCCTTCCTGCGCCTTAATAATTCAGGTCTGTCAACCTAGTGGGCCCCAGGTTTGCAGCAGAGCTGTGAGTTGAGGCCTGTGGTTTCTGTTTCCCTTGCTGCCTCCTGCACGAACTCCCAGGGTCTGCCTCCCCACACTGAACTAGGGAAGCTTGGGTAGGGGGGAGGTCTCAGGCTAAGGCTGTCCCTGAAAAGACCTTCCCCGGGCACACCCATCAGCCCCAGGTAGCCCCGACTGGCCTTCTGCCCTGGTCTCAGCCTCCTTTCCGGGCCCACCCCTAGGGTGCTGTCCCACAGCTCTGGTTGCTGTTCTTTGGCAGCCATTCACCCAGGGCCCAACCCCCAGGGATGCTGGAGTCACACCTCACTGGATGCAGTTCAAGAAAGGGAAGTTCTCATGACTCACCCTTCTCCCTGTCCTCCTCAGGCTCCCCTTCACCTCACCCCCCCAACCCCCAGCCTCCTCAATTCCCAGACCTGAGCTCACTGCTACATGCTGGGGAGGCAGAGGGCAGGCCTCCAGTCCCTCCTCTCACTTGAGACCCCAGACTCTGTTCTGCAAGTGTCAGGAGAGCCCCAGATTCCTGATGTGATAGGGGTGGAGGGTGGCGATGGTCCTGGGGCCTGAGAGGGTGGGCCTAGTTGAGAAGGACCCCCATGGGACCTCATTCCCTCTAGGAAGGGCCACAGAAGGTGGGGGCTGGGGCAGGTTCCTGGCATTCCTGTTAAGGGCTGAGCCAGGAAAAGTAGCCATTGAAAGTGTCTCCACCCCAGACACAGGCTAGGGCGGAGGGTCAGTTGCTGACCTGGGTTCTGGGCCCCCCACCATGCACCATACTGGGGAGAAGCAGAGGTCTGAACAGAGCAGAAGGAGAGGATCCCTGGTTGGTGGAATTCCTCACGGGGAGCCGAAACAAAACTGTTGCTGTAGCAACAACAAAAACAAGCAGCTCAGGTAAGAAGCCTTCTGCCTTGGCACCCGTAGTTGCCAGCAGAGGCCTGGTAGGTGGCAACTCAGGCCTGCAGAGGAATCAGAAGAGGCCTGGGCAACAGTCAGGAGAAATGTGGGAATGCAGAGGGGACAGGGGTCCCCAAAGCGTCTCCTCTCTCTTGGGCAGCAGGAGCTACCTCAAGGGGACTGAACATTTCTGGGCCTCTGCTACAAGAAAGAGCCTAGAGGCCAGCTTTGCTGACTTTGGCACCCAGACAGAACTTCCTGGGTGAGAAGCAGGGAAAATACCTCTTACATAACTTAGTTTATGATTTAACTTTTTGAAAGCCACAGCAGGCCACTGATTCATAAGATTACTTAATCTGAGGCTGCTCCACAGTTGGTCTTATCACCAGGCCTCCTTCTCACTAGAGAGGTCCCCCTCTGCTGAGCAGCTGGGGGCCAGGCCTGGGCCAGGCCTTCACATCCTGACCACAGCCTTGGAAGGTAGAATTCCTGAGGCAATGCAGGGTCCAAGGTTAAGCAATGACTTCTAAGTTATCTCTCTCCACCTTGGGTTTCTGCTAATTATGGTTTGGACTCAAAATGTAGATTGTCATATTTACCTGGTAAGAGGTAATTTTGAAGCCTATCCACACAAGACCACTTCTAATGTGATTCCATTGCTACAAAATGTCCAGAATAGGCAGATCTATAAAGACAGAAAGTAGGCTGGTAGTTGCCTAGGGCTGGAGGAGCGTTGGGGGAGTTGAGGGTCCAAAGGGTACAGGATTTTGTTTTTGGATGAAAATATTTGAAAATTGATTGGGAAGATGGTTGTAGAACTCCGACTATTCTAAAAACCATTGAACTATATACTTTATTTTTTTTAAGTTTGAATTTACTTATTTAAATAATCTTTACAACCAACATGGGGCTTGAATTCATGATCCCAAGATCAAGAGTCACACTCTCTTCCAACTGAGCCAGTCAGGCACCCCTCTCTTGTATGGGTGAATTTAGATAGATATGAATTATATTTCAATAAAGCTGTCAGGAAATAATTTTGACAGATTTTGATTCACAAGATGATTTGCCATTTGGGGCATGGGCTCTGCATCCACTCTCAGGTCAGACGTTGCTCTGACCAGCATGTCCTCCTCCTTGGATGCATTTTACCTTTTTTTTTTTTTCTTTAAAGATTTATTTATTTATTTGAGAGAGTGAGAGAGAGCGTGCATGTGCAAGGCAGGGACGGACAGAGAGAGACACTCCCCAGACTCCCCACCTGAGCAGGGAGTTGGACATGGAGCTTAATCTCAGGACCCATAAGATCACGACCTGAGCCAAAATCACTGGTTGGATGCTTTTTTTTTTTTTTTAAAGATTTTATTTATTTATTAGTTAGAGAGAGAGAGAGCGAGCACAGGCAGACAAGAGGCAGGCAGAGGCAGAGGGAGAAGCAGGCTCCCTGCCAAGCAAGGAGCCCGATGTGGGACTCGATCCCAGGACGCTGGGATCATGACCTGAGCCGAAGGCAGCTGCTTAACCAACTGAGCCACCCAGGCGTCCCACTGGTTGGATGCTTTTAACCAACTGAGCCACGCGGGTGCCCCTCCTTGGATGCATTTTAAAAGCTCCTGGTATGATGGTTTGCTGTCATCTACCCTCACCCTGGTTCCTTGCCCTAACTCCTGGCAGGAATAGTAGCCTCAGGGGCAGCAGGGCCCCACAGAGTTCCATCTGATGCTCCTATGTCCACTCACGTGGAAAAGATCACAAGGGCTGAAATGGCATCTCGCTGGCCTGCTCTGCCTGTGAGGGTGGAAGAGAAAGGAGCTCTCCGGGATTGTCAAGAATGTGACAGGAAATCAGCAGAGGTTCCAGGAGGAGGGAAGGAAGGAACTAAGAAAGACTACCTTGCACCCTATCCCAGACTTGGCCCCCCAGAGCTCTGGGCTTGCACTGGGCTAATGGTAAAACGAGGCCTTCATTTCCTAAGAGAAGTCAACAGAAGATCTCTCAAAACTGCATGTCCTCTTACCTCAGCGTGGGTGCCAAGACATTTGGCTGGTATCCCTGGACATCAGTGTGCCCTAACACATTGATTCCCTTTGCTCTGTGGGGCCTGGAATGGCCACAGCCATTGGGTTGGTAACCTTGGGCTGTTTGCCTGGGGTTCCAAATTTTCCCAAATAAGCCATGTTGTGCCAAGAGGTAAAAATATTTGGGTGAGAGACACCTGGGTGGCATCTGACTCTTGGTTTTGGCTCAGGTCATGATCTCATGGGTCAAGTGATCGAGCCCCGAGTTGGGCTCCCCACTCAGCAGGGAGTCTGCGTAAAGATCCTCTCTCCCTTTGCCCCCACCAAGAAATAAATAAATTTTAAAAAATAATAGTTGGGTGAAATGATTGACTAGACCAGTGGACCAGGACCAACAGCATCAGAATCACATGGGAACTTGTTAGAAATGCAAATGCTTGGGCCACCCCAGATCTACTGAATTGGAAACTCCAGGGATAGGGCCTAGCAATCTAGGGGAGTCCAGAGCACATTAAAGTTTGAGAACTATAACAAAGATCCTAACGTCCCTGAGGTATAGAGACATTTGCCTTGTTCCATTGTGTATCCTCAGCTGTTAGTTGTGTCTGCCTGGGATATGGCAAGAAATCATGAAAATTGTATTGAATAAATGAGTGAATGAATGGTTTTACAAGCTGATTTTTTTTACAGCCGATTTACAAGCTGATAAAAAGGGAAGAGTGTAGGTATATCTAATCATTCATTTCAGCTTCTAGTTGGCTCAGTTTGGTGCCTGAATTATTAAGCAGGACTTAGAGCACATTTACGTTTTCTTTTTAGAGATGAGATCTTGGCTCTGATGATTCTTTTCTATTTTCCAGAAACAAAAGCACTTTCTATTTGATTTCTGAACCAAGCTCTCCCCCTACACTATACTGGTCCTGGAAGGAAAAGGAGGATGCAGCTGGAAGGATGTTTTTGCATTTTCAGATTAAAATGTACCCAAATCATTATACATCTGGCTCCCAGGAGAACCAAGAAATACAGGCCAAGCATTTGTTAGAAATCCTGGGGGCAGGCAGGTTACATACAATAAGGAATACACCTGCTTCCCCTTCCCATCCAGTTGGTGCCTTCCCTCATCTGATTCTGAATCACAGGCCACCTTCTTGATTCGTTGCTACTGCCTCTTCCCTCAAATGCCTCCAAGCTGGGATTCCCACGGACTCAACTTCCCAAAACCATCTACTCTGTCACCCAACCCCATTGCCTTTCTCCTGTCACCACACACATGTCAGGCAGCAAGATGCTGGCCTTGGGCCAGGCACAGTGCCAGGACACTGAGGTGGCTTCGGTTTCTGGAGCTCAGGCTGCCTGCCACCAGCCCTACTCTCACAAAGACACCCCCTTCACTGACATGCACTGACCAGGCTCTGGGGCTCTTCACTCCTCCAGACATCCACCACCTTTGCTCTCTCTCTCCTTTTTGTTTTAGACAAGGGCCTCTCCAGCAGTATGATAGAAAAACCAGGCTGAGAAACTCACCTATCCCTTGTTTTCTTGGCTATAGGTTCGTCATAAGAAATAAAGTATTCCCCTTCCTTCTAATGGATCAGCAGGGCTTACTCCTGTGGGCTTAGGTCTCCCTGTCTCAGAGGGGCGAGCCTGTATTATTTTTATCAAGTAGATAAAAGGGCTGGTGGGAAGGCTTAGAAGCAGCCAAAGAGGGGAGCTGCCCCCGTACAGGAAAGGAAGGGGGCTCACAGGTCCCATGACGCACAGGGATCTGTAGCTCAGGAGTAGAGGTGCCTTGAGGGTGAGAGGCAGAGGCACCAGGCTGGTGACTCAGGTAGCTGAGTAGCTGACCTAGGACACAGGTAGCTGTGTCCTAAAAGAGCAGGAGTCACAGCCTGGGAGAGATCACCGGGCTGGGGACTAAGGGCACTGGGAGACCAGCCCACTCGGCATTAGAAATGGCTCTTCCCAAGCCTGTGCAGCCTGGGGTCCTGTGGGGGGTGGGAGGGTGAGGAGGGTTGTGGGGTCATGTGAGAGAGGAAGGACAGAACCCTAACAAACCACAGAGACTGTTTCCTTCCAATCTCAATGGGCGGGACCAGATGAGATTTGCTTTGTCACTCCTCACACTTTGGGTGATCTTGAAGAAAATTTCACTTCTCCATAAGCTCTTATAGACAGGGGACAGGTCTTGAACTTTTATATTCCTGCCCCAGCACTTAACAGTGACAGGCACAGAGTAGATGATGGCTTGATGGGAATATCATCATTTCTGAGTGTTAACTCTTCCTCCTGCTCCTCCTCCTCCCTCTGCCCCTCCTCCTCTTTCTTCTCCTTCTTCCCTCCTACTCCTTCTCCTTCTTCCTATTCCTCTTCTGCCATTTCTTCTAAAAAGTAACTTTTTCAGGTGTAATTTACACCAAATGAAATGCACCTTTTTTTAGTGTACAGTTTTGTTAGTTCTTAGTGAGTCATGTGATCCCCATCACACTCAAGTTACAGAATATTCACATCATCCCCAAAAGTTCCTTTGTGCCTCTATGCAGTCAAGGCCTTTACCCAGGCCTCAGCCCCAGGCAATTTCACATCAGTGGAATTACACAGCATGCTCTCTTGTCGTCTCTGATTTCCTTCGCTTAGCATGATGTTCTGCATCCATGCTCAGCATGTATCTGTATCCATGTATCCATGTATCCATGTTCTGTATCCATGTATCCATGTTCAGCATGGATGGTTCATTCTTATTGCTGAGTAGTAGTAACCCCTTTTATGACTACATCACAATTTGTTTCTTCATTCACCTGTTGTTAGAAACTTGGCTTATTTTCAGTTTGGAGCCGTAATATATAAAGTTCTTATAAACATTCACATAGAAGTCTTTTGGGGGACATGGCTTCATTTTTCTTGGGTAAATATCTAGAAGTAGAATTAGAAGGTCCTATGATAAATATATACTTAACTTTTTAAGAAACTGCCAAACTATTTTCCAAAGCAGTTTTAGCATTTTCTATTTCTACCACCAATGTGTGAGAGATGTAATTTGTTCCAGTCCTGGCCAACACTTAGTCTTGTCAATCTCTTTAATATTAGGCACTCTAGTGGGTGTGCAGTAGTGTGATTTTAATGTGCATCTTTCTGATGACTGATGACATTGAGCATCTTTTCACATACTTACTGGGCACTCATATACCTTCTTTTGTAAAGTGTCTGGCCAAATCTTTTGTTCATATTTTTAAAATAAACTTTACTTTGGAATAACTGGAAAAGTCGTAAAGCTAATATTCAAAAGCTCTAATATATCTTTTCCCTTTTTGGCCATTTTAAAAATTGATCTGTAGGGGCACCTGGGTGGCTCAATGGGTTAAGCCTCTGCCTTGGGCTCAGGTCATGATCTCAGGGTCCTGGGATCGAGCCCCATATCAGGC
>ML104776.1:111161-148923 GCA_003697995.1 Taxidea taxus jeffersonii
GCAGGGAGCCTGCTTCCCCCCCCCCCCCCCCCCCCCCCCCCCCCGCCTACCTACTTGTGACCTCTCTCTCTCTGTCAAATAAGTAAATAAAATTCTTTTTAAAAAATTGAGCTGTTTTCCTTATTATTATTGAACTGTAAGAATCTGGTACATATTCTGAATACAAGCCCTTGGTCAGATATATATGCATTGCAAAAGTTTTCTTCCAGTCTCCAGTGTATTTTTTGGTTTTCTAAATGCATTTTTCCAAAGAGCAGATGATTTTTTTGGACATCTTTTATTTTAGCGAATTTCAATTTGTCCATTTTCTTTTATGGCAGTGTTTTGTGTATGTGTCCTGACAAATGAGGCTTTGTCTATCACAAGTTTATAAATTTATCCTGTTGGCTTCTACACATTTTTGTTACTTACTTTCAACTTGAACATACTTCAAGGCTGAGGCGCTATTTGAAATACCCTAATTATGAATAACAGTCCAGAAGTGATTATTCAGCTGTCTAAAAATGCTATAAAAATCTATACCAGGGCGCCTGGGTGACTCAGTGGGTTAAATCCTCTGCCTTTGGCTCAGGTCATGATCTCAGGGTCCTGGGATCGAGTCCGGCATCCGGCTCTCTGCTCAGCAGGGAGTGTGCTTCCCCCTCTTTCTCTGCCTGCCTCTCTGCCTACTTGTGATTTCTCTCTCTGTGTGTCAAATTAATAAATAAAACCTTAAAAAAAATCTATACCAGAGAGTTTGTCAATTGGACTAAGGATGTTAGAAATGCATTTTCGGGAGACACAATCCCATCAAGTCATACTGTAGTCAGTCAAGGTACTACAGATGGCTAAGGAGTGGCACAGGCTGCAAGGAGGAGTCATAACAGTCTATTAGGCCTCTATTGTCTACCTTCACTGAGCATTTGAGGCATAGGCTCTGGTGGTCCTGAGTCCTCCCAGATCACTGAGGAGCCTATTATCTGCCTCAACCACAAGGCTAGCTGACCCTGGAGCCTAGAGAGTGTGACATCATCTCAGAGAGGACCTTGCAATAAAGGGGTCACGTGTGTTCTCAGGGCAGAAAGCAGGACTCCCTGAACAGGTTGTATCAACTGTCTGGGTGGCAATTTGCTGGGACACACGTATGCATTTGGTAGACTTCCATGCCGGGCTTGCTTTCAGTGGAGCAAACATCCCAGTGAGAGGTTGGTGTGACCTTTAAAGGATTCCACGCCAACCAAAAGAACCTGAAGATTGCTAGATGACCAAATCAGCTCAGGTCAGTTCACATCATAAGGAAGAGGAGGGGAACTGTCCTAGGCAAAATGAATAGTTACTGTAGGAGCGCCTTCAAAATGAGAATTCTAATGGAAGGAGGGATGCCTCCGCTGTTTTGGAGAGTGCGGCTCACATCTGGCCCACATCTGGCCCACATTAGGCTGGAGCTCACAAAGGTGCCTCAGAGGAAGCTCTCCTCCATGACTACACCCAGGAGGACACCCCTAGATCTGATCTTGCTCCACCTGCCCCCAGGACCCTCGGTCAGACCCTGAATCTTCTCTCTATAACCAGGACCCACCTCTGATTAGTGTCTTTTCCTCCTGATAACATGCCCCTTAGCCAGGGCCAGAGAGGCCTCTGCTCCCCCAGGAGAGTAACCCCTGACTAAGTGAGAGAACACCTGCCAGGGTGCCTCGGCCCAAACTAGTCACTCTGCCTTTAAGGGGAAAGACCATTGTGTGGCCACACCAGACTTTATCCTGAGGCTTTCATTCATTATTACACAAGAAAGTTGTCATTGCCTATAAATCAGAAATGTGAGAAAACAACCTAAATCCCACCAATTGCTAAAGGATTTGAATAGACATTTCTCTGAAGAAGATACCAATAAGCACAAGAAAAGACACTCAGCATCACTGGTCATTAGAGAAATGCAATTCAAAGCTACAGTGAGATACCACTTCACACCAATTAAAATGGTTTAAAAAAAAAAAAAAACAAGTGTTGGCGAGGATGTGGAGAAATTGGAAACCTCCTATATTCCTGATGGGAATCTGAATTGGTGCAACTGCCATGGAAAACACTTGGTCATTACTTATAAAGTTAAAGACAGAATCATCATATGATGTAGCAGTACGACTCCTAAGCATATCCCCCAAAAGAACTGAAAGATTATGTTACACAAAAATTGTATTCGAATGTTCATAGCAGCATTCTTCCTGATAGCCAAAAAAAGGGACTCAACCCCATGTCCAGGAACTGATGAATGGAAATAATATGTGGCATATGTAGTATTACCATATAATATTCAGCAGTGAAAAGGAGGAAAGCACTGACCGGTGCTATAACAAGGGTGAATCTTCGAGATGTTACGCTAAATGAAGGCAGACACAAAAGGCCACATACTGTAAGATTTCATTTATATGAAATGCCTAGGATATGCAAATCCATAGAGACAGAAAAGATTAGTGGTTGCCAAGGACTGGGGAGAAGAGTGACCACTAATGGATATGGGTGATGAAACGTTCAGGTGAGGAAAATGTTGTGGAATTAGGTGGTGAAGATTGTGCATGACACTGAATATACTAAAAACTACTGAACTGTACACTTTAAAATGGTGAAGTTTATGTTATATGAATTCTATCTCAATCAACCAGCCAATCACAGGCACTTAATAATTAGACAGATATCTTTCCAAGTCTGTGTTACATAAATACTATGCTCTTTAAAAAGGGAGACTATGCCAAACTATGGAAAGAGCCCAGATGTCCAATGACAGATGAATGGATAGAGAAGATGTGGTACACACACACCACACTGGAATACTACTTAGCCATAAAAAAAGAAATCTTACTATTTGCAACGAGGTGGATGGAACTAGGAGATATTAGGCTAAGCGAAATAAGTCAATCAGGAAAGACAATTATCATATGATCTCACTCATGTGTGGAATTTAAGAAACAAAACAGAGGGGCGCCTGGGTGGCTCAGTGGGTTAAAGCTGCTGCCTTCGGCTCGGGTCATGATCCCAGGGTCGTGGGATCGAGCCCCGCATCGGGCTCTCTGCTCTGCCGACAGCCTGCTTCCTCCTCTCTCTCTCTGCCTACTTGTGATCTCTGTCTATCAAATAAATAAATAAAATCTTTAAAAAAAAAACAGAGATAATAAGGGAAGGGAGGAAAAAATAAAATAAGACAAAATCAGAGAGGGCAACAAACCATAAGAGATACTGAACTCTAGGAAACAAACTGAGGGTCACTGGAAGTGGGTGGGGGGATGGGCTAACTAGGTGATGGACATTAAGGAGAGCACGTGATGTAATGGGCACTGGGTGTTATTTGCAACTGATGAATCACTGAACTCTACCGCTAAAACTAGTAATATACTATATGTTAATCAACTGAATTTCAATAAAACAAAATTAAATTTTTATAAAGGGGGAGACTATACTATTTACACTATTTGTTAGCATGCATTTGTCACATAATGTTTTTTGAATATCTGTCCATGGCAATATGTATAGACTTATGGTGTCTACTTTTATAATACACACAGGCTGTGATGGGGTTATAATAATTATTGAGCCATCTCTTATTACTCAATATTTAGGCTATTGCCAGTTGGTACTCTTTATTAACAGCATGCTCGAATCTACCTCTTGATATAGTTAATCTCATTTTCCCTAAGGTAAATTTCAAGAGGGAGGGTTGCTGGATTTTTAAGTTATGGAGAACTGTTAAAGTACCCCCCACAAGCTTGGGCAACTTCCCTGCCACTGGGAAATGTGAGGGAATCTAAGCTCCCAAATGAGCTCTTCTACTAATTTTCCTCTTTGCTTATTTGCAGGTAGAAAAGTGGGAGCACATCCCTGTTTGATGTCTAACCTGCTCTTTCATTTGGCACCCAGAGAACTTGCTGCAAAGTTGTCATGTGCCATTTTCTGAAGACCCCCTCCTAAGCCAGCTTTCACAGATAAGACAACCGAGTCCCAGAAATTATCGACCCCATAAGTAGCAGAGCCTGGATTCAAACCCATGCTGTCTCATGGTAAAGTCTTCCCTCTTTCCACTCAGGACACGGGATCATGCCCATCGTTCCCCTGAACTTTCTTGAAATCTCCCTTTCTGAAGTCTAGGGCACACCGACTAAACACATGCCACGTGCTTTTCCCTAGATCTCATACCCGGGCTCACTGCTCCTTGTTGGCCAGAATTTAGTTCCAAACAATTCCCTTGACATCCCCTACATCTGGGAGAACACTGAGACCCGCCCTCAGATGTCTGGGCTCTGAGGCGAGACCCTCTGGGCTCGTAGGGGCGCTCCCCAGGTCCATCTGGATGATCATCATCAAAAACCAGGTTTAGCAAAGAGTGCAACTCAGGGCCAAAAGCCCCCACAAAAACAGAGCCCCTCCCCAAGATACCTAGAAAAACCATGAGGTTTCTTTTAATAGTGAGGTTTCATCTAAACTGTGCCCTCAAATTTTGATTTTTCTGGGGCAGGTGGCAATTTACAAGAGCAAGTCAATTTAAGACCAATGTGTGTTTAACAAGATTCAGTTCCTAAGACCACAGAACTCCAGGAAGGAAAACACGTGCTGCTGTAGTTGGTTTGTGAAGCTGTTAGGGAGCAGAGGACAGAGCAGGTATTTGAGGGATGGATTCCAGTGTGAAGAGCAAACCCTGGGCCCTCATTTCACAGGCTCCTTAGATCCTCCAACAACATGCTAAGCCAACCTGTGTACATAGGTCATTTTAACCCTACTTTATAGGGTAAGAAATTGAGGTCCAAAGTTAAAAGTGACTTGAGACTTCACCCCTTGTAAATCGAGTCTGGGCAGAGGAAATCTTCATCCTCCAGGCCTGAGGCCTTTCTGGGACACCAGGAACTGGAGAACACCGTTAATCTAGATTACTGATCCTTGCCCTTTTCATGGGTCTTGGCTACATGTACCTGGGGCTGTTCTCTTCATTTACTTCCTTCCTGGCCCTGGGGCCTTCAGATTTGGAACCCTCCTCTAGATGGGCTTTCTTAGTACATTTCACTTCGTTTTAATAATCCACTGATGCAAAAAAAACCACCCCAAACTTGGCAACATAAAACAACATTCTTATTAATGTTCTGGATTCTGTGGGTTGGGATTTGGACAGAGCACTGTTGAGGTGTCTTTGTTCTGCAGCCAAAGACCTGAGGCCTCAATAAGAAAGACTCAAACAAGTAGGGGTGACCCCAAGGGCTGATACCAAAATCATTTACAACTACAGTGTCCAAACAGTAGCCACATGTGGTTATTTAGGTGTACATTTAAGTTAATTAAAACAAAATAAAATTCAAAATTTTGGGTGCCTGGGTGGCTCTTCGGTTAAGCGTCTTACTTTCAGCTCAGGTCATCATCTCCTGGGATCAAGTCCCATGTCAGTCTCCTTGTTCAGTGGGGTGCCTGCTTCTCCCTCTGACTGCTGTTCCCCCTGCTTGTGCTTTCTCTCTGATAAATAAATAAATAAGTAAAATCTTTTTTAAGAAATTTAAATTTGGCTAGTGCCACTGCCTACATTTTAAGCCCACAAGAGGCTACTGTAATTGAACCATGTGTGGCTAACAGCTACTATATTGGACAATACAGACATAAAACATTTCCATTATCATAGAAAGTCCTGTTGATAAGCCTGCTCTGGAGGTAGTATCTTTTCCCACATGCCTGGCACCTAGGCTGGGATCTTTGAGTGGACAATCTACCTGAGGTTCAGGCTTCTCACAGCATGGTTTCCAAGAGGGTGTGTCCCAAGAGGCAGCATCAATTGAGCAAGTGTTCTAAGAGACCAAGACAGATGCTTCAAGGCTTCCTCTAACCTAGCCTTAGAAGTCAAGCGCAACCCTTCTGTCACATTCTATTGGTTACCTGTGAAGGGGGGTACTGGATAAAATACAAACACTGCATGGGATATATATATATGTGTGTGTGTGTGTGTGTGTGTATACACACATATATATATATATATATATATCATTCACTGTTTATCTGAAATTAAAATTTAACTGGGCATCTTGTGTTTTTATTTGCTAAACCTGGCAACCTCACATGGGAGTCACTAAGGCCAGCCAGATTCAAGGAGGGGGTGACCCCATTAGACCCATCTCTTTTTTTTTTTTTTTTTAAGATTTTATTTATTTATTTGACAGAGAGAGATCACAAGTAGGCAGAGAGGCAGGCAGAGAGAGAGGGAGAAGCAGGCTCCCTGCTGAGCAGAGAGCCCAATTCGGGGCTCAATCCCAGGACCCTGGGATCATGACCTGAGCGGAAGGGAGTAGCAAGGTCACATTGCAGAAGAGCATATGGGATGGAAGATATTGTTGGGGCCATCTTTGGGAAATATAGTCTATCACCTGTGGCCATGTGTTCCTCACAAAGTTCAGTAGAGACTTTCATGGCTCTCTACCACCTAAAAGATAGCATTCAAGTTTTATGGCCTGGGTGGATAGAATTGAGAAAAATTATCCCTTTTGCCATCTTTATATTTTTTTTCTCATTCACGTTGGGTTTTGAGGACAACTGTCTGTCCTCAAATAGGAGCTCTAAGCTCTATTAACAACAGGCATTCATCTCTGCTGATACTATGACCAAAGTAAGCTGCAAATAGTGATAAAAGATACTCCATAGCACTACCATAGACAATGTTTTTCTAAAGTAAGGCCACCTGAGGTTAATAATGTGCTGTGGATATAGTGAGCAATCAGGAAGCTTTTGTCAAGGACAAATAGGCTTCTCAACTAGAGGTCCCAAAAATCCAGCTCACCAGGAGAGGTCTTCCCATATATTCCTCCCTATTGTCAACATAATGACCCTCAGGACAAAGGTATAAGCAATGCTCTATGGAGATAGAGATCATCCTTGTCACCAACACTAGGTGTATTTATTCCTTGCACAACAGTTGGTGCTCTCACCCACTGGTTGTATGAAGATAGAGGTGTCCTGTTGAGACCAGCAAAGGTGAGGCTAGGATCTTCAAAAGTGTGGGGTCAGTCCCAGTGTCAAGCCTTAGTCAGATGGAGAAGAATAGAGTATATCTTATCTCTCTCTTTCTCTATATGTCTCTTTCTTTCTCAATCTAGGTGTCCTAATGTCCTGGGATTCTGAGAGGGAACTCTTGGGTGGAGAGTGATAAGATGGTATGGCCCCTTATGTAGACCAGTTAGGAGCTAGGAAGTCAGGACCTTCCCAAATCAAAAGTGAATTTTAGTTCATTAATCACTGCATGGAGACTCAGGATATGATTCTTTTCTCTTCCTTTGGACATGTGTGGAGAAGGGCTGGGACCAAGAGGGAAACAGAAATAAGTTTATCATAAAATGTTAAGGAAAATAGATAGGAAATGAAACTAAATTATATATAATACATCCCAATTTGGGGGTAATCTATATATATCCATACATAAACACACATAGTGATTTTTATTTTCTTCCATGTATTCTATATTCTCCTCCCAGTGAGCAATCAGCATACATTACTTTTATAATAAGAAACACATAGACATTACTTTGAAACAAGAAAACGGAGGAACAGACTGTCGGCAGAATTCCAAATTAAAAAGAACACCAAATAAAGAGCTATGAGTGGCAATCATTGCTGGTGGCTACTCAGCTACCATTTCCTCTTCTCTCTTGTTAATGGGAAACTGATTTGATTCAAGGTCAGTATGCCCAGCTGAAGAAGATTAACTATAATTGGTCCAAAGCTCATCCTTTGTCAGTAGTTGGTGTAAGGGTAGGCACATGACTGAGTTCCGGCCAATAAAACATAAGTGGAAGACTGCTGGTAGCTGTTAAGGAAGATTTTACTCTTCGGTTAAAAATAACAAAGAGGGGCTCCTGAGTGACTCACTCGATTAAGCATATGACTATTGATCTCAGTTCAGGTCCCAGTCTCAGGGTTGTGAGCGCAAGCTCTGTGTTGGGCTCCACACTGGGCATGGAGCCTACTTAAACAATAAATAAGAAAGAGAGAGAATCAAAAAAGGAAAAGACTCCCTATGGCCTTGTCCTTAGCCTTCATGTTAGGATGCTATCCTATGAAGACAATATTTGGTGCTACAGCAGCTATCCTGTGACCATGACAGAGACATGGCCAAATTGCCGAGATGGCAGAAAAAAAGATGAAAAGACTTCAGATCTTCAATGACATTACTAGGCCAGCAAACTCACCCTGAAAACTGCCCACTACCAGATTTGTTATATGAAATAATTGATTCTATATTGTTGAAGCTATTTTAGTTGATATTCTATTATCTGCTACCAAGTATGTCCTAGATATTCACTATCAAGAGATAAGGTTAGAAATCAGGAGTTGAGGATATATCCAGATGGTTGAAGCCACTAGAAAAGCTAGGAAAAGCCATGTCCAATGGGATAAGTCAGAGATGATATTTTAAATATTTAACAACTGGTCCATCATGGACACAAAGAAATCTGAAAGGCCACTGACCCTATGAGAATGGACATGAGCTATAAATAATTGATATGCCCATGCCAGTGTGGCCCAGCTGAATATCAGCCCCAGAATAGTTACAAAAGGCAAATTGGGAGACATAATTAAACCTGGTTGAGGGTGAATTTTCTTGGACTGGATTCCCCACAGTGTGCCTCTTTGAAGGTTCTGGCTCTACCTTCTTGAAGCCAAGCCTTCTATCAGCTCAAAGTGGGTCAGTGGCTGGTTCAACTCAACAACAGTACCCAGATGCTCTCAGTTTTTACACTGAACTGCAATCATTGTGGTGGTAGTGGTGGTTTTAAACTGTTGGTTTTTTTTAAAAATTTATTTAAAAAGTAATACATGGTATTGGTATAAAAATGCAAACTTCACAAAGTTAAAAAAATAATAAGTGAGTCTCCCTTTCATCCTAGCGCCCCCAGAGGTACATTATTAACACTCTGTGGGGTGCCTGGGTGGCTCAGTCGGCTAAGAGTTCTACTCTTGGTTTTGGCTCAGGTCATGATCTCATAGTGGTGGGATCGAGCCTTGCATCTGGCTCTGTGCTTAGTGTGGAGTCTGCTTCAGATTCTCTCTCCCTCTCCCTCCCACTCATGCTGTCTCTCTCTCAAATATATAAACAAACCCTTAAAAAAGAAAATTTGTCCCATAATTTTACATACATTTTCTCTTCTTACACAAACACACATGTGTGTATGTATGCATTTATAGATCTCTCTGTATTTTTAACATAAATAGGAGACTACTTGCATACATGTATGTACTTCATTATTCCCACTATTTCTACAACTTATTCCATATGTGCATATGAATTTTTTTAAATTTTTATTTATTTGACACAGAGAGAGAGAGCACAAGTAGGCAGAGGGGCAGGCAGAGGGAGAGGGGGAAGCAGACTCCCTGCTGAGCAGAGAGCCCAATATGGGGCTCGATCCCAGGACCCTGAGATCATGACCTGAGCCGAAGGCAGAGGCTTAACCCACTGAGCCACCCAGGTGCCCCACTGCATATGAATTTATTTCCTTCTTTCTTACAACTGTGTAGCATTCCATTGTATGGATGTACCATAATTTATTTAATGAATCCTCTATTGAGTAACAGGGTGTGTGCTATTACAAATGCAATAAACACTGTTTCAATTGGAATGTTTTAGGGTGAAAGTAACAGAATATCCAGCTAAAGGTTGTGTAAGCCACAGAACTGATTATCTCATGTAACAAGAGATCTAGAGGGGTGCCTGGGTGGCTCAGTGGGTTAAAGCCTCTGCCTTCAGCTCAGGTCATGACCTCAGGGTCCTGGGATCGAGCCCCACATCGGGCTCTCTGCTCTGTGGGGAGCCTGCTTCTCCCCTCCACCTGCTTCTCTGTCTACTTGTGATCTCTGTCTGTCCAATAAATAAATAAAATCTTAAAAAAAAAAGAGAGATCTAGAGCTAGGTGGTCTCAGGGTAGATTAATTCAGAGGCACAAAATGTCATTAAGGGACCAGATACTTTCCCTTTTCTCTTTCCATCTGCAGAGTGATGAGGTACGTATGTATGTACATATTGACTGATTAATTGATTGCCCTGGATTTGGAAGTAAGGTGACTGTCACAGCTCCAGACATTATACCATCATCCAACTCTGTCCAAAGAGAAATAAATATCTCCTTACACATCTCCTTTTCTCCAGAAGGAAAACTCTTCCCAGAAGCCATGCCGTGGACTTCCCCTCATGTATCATTGACTAGAAGGTGTCAGCCATAAACCAGTCCCTGCCAAAGGGGAAAAGAACTGTCATTATTGGCTTATTCCAGTCAAAACTGGTTCCCCAGGGCTGGAAAAGGACATGTTCTTCCTGAGCATGGTGTTTCCTGATACATGAACCAACTCAAGGTCCTATCAGCAAAAAGCAAGGGTGAAATGTCTATTGGGTAGCAACCGAAAGGGTCCTCCACTAACACTCATATCCAGCGGCATGTACATATGCAAGTATATTCACAGGACAAAGTCTCTGCAAGAGACTTTCTGGGCCAAAAGAGTTTGTTCTTTCAAAATGCTGATAGATGTCAATGGATGAATGGGTAAACAAAATATGGCACACACATAAAACAGAATATTGTTCAGCATTAAAAAGGATAAAATTCTAGCATATGCTACAATAGGGACAGATCTTGAGGACACTGTGCTAAAAGAAATAAGCCAGACCCAAAAGGATAAATATAATTCCACTTATATGAGGTACCTAGAGTAGTCAAATTTGTAGAGACAGAAAGTAGAATGGCAATTGCCAGGGTCTACAGGGATGAGGAATGGAGAGTTACTGGTAAAGTTTTAGCTGGAGAAAATGAAAAGTTCTGGAGATGAGTGGCACTGATGGTTACACAATAGCATGAACAAACTTAATACCACTAAACTGTACACATGAAAATGGTTAAAATGGTAAATTTTAGGTTACATATGTTTTATCACAATAAAACAAATGTTGGTAGATATTCCTAAATTGTCCTCAAAGAGGCTTTAGCATTTAACTCTCTCACCCCTTAGTGGATAGGGCAGTGCTTGGATTCTCCACATTTTGCACCTAGTGCTAGATGAAGGGTCCCCCAGTTGTGACAGTGAGGGTCTTGGCAGATTTAAGAGACCAGCAATATCTTTCTAAGATCAGCAACAGAAACATGCAGTCTTAGGACTAAAAGAATCCCTGGGAGAGGAGGGTTGAGCAGGCTTTCCCTCATTTTCCTGGAGTGGCCACCAGCTCTGGGCTTCTCTCCTCAGGTCTGACCAACCCCACTGTGCTTGCTCCAGGACTCTGACACTTTAGCTCTCTGACAGAAGTGAGAACAATAGTCTAGTCCCTCACTTCCCTCTGTTAAGAAATATTATCCAAAAATCGGAAATTCAGCAAAAAGATGACCAGGTACTCTTTTCAAAGCCACATGACTGTGAGTCTGTGTAACACCCGCCTACAAGTCATCTGATTTTCTGAGGGAGGTAACTGTTTGACCTGATTAGGCTGAGCTCTGTAACATTACATCGAATGGGTAAAAGACTGGCATGTTTTGCAAATGACCTTTTCCCTGGTAGAGGTGCAAATGACTTCTGTCTAGTAGAAAAGATACACAATTCGGTTGCCCTGTGAGGTCATCAGCTTGTTCTGTCTCTAACTCAGCCATCTTACCCCGGCGTTCTCTTCACTGACCAGATACACTTCTGTCCATTCTCCTTGGAACTAGCTTTGTCATCATGCTGGTTCCCCCATTAGCAACCTAAATAAACCTCTGACAAGGGCTCATGATATGTTTGTATGAGAACTATGTCTTTACCTTTTGGAAAATTATACTTGGACATTCTTAGACCTGCTGTCATGGGCTTTCAAAATGACTTTGTTAAATATGAAAGGAAGGGAATAATAGGAGGAATTTATGAAGCAGAAAAACAGTCTGGCTTCTGATCCTAGCCTAATTGAAGTGTTACCTATTTCACGCCTAGTCCCCAGAATTGACAAGTGGCCGCTGCAGAAGGCCTTGGTGACCCTCCTGTGCTTCCTTCCTAGCCCTACGCCACCTGCAAAGATAGGGACATCTGGCCAGCTGCCAACTCCAGGACCTCTGGCACCTCCAAATCCAGGCTGTGAGAACATCAAAATCTACCACTCATGTCTGGACCCTGCTTTGCGATTTGGGACTTCTTTCCCCAGATATTGAGCTGGACTGAAGATGCTGGTTGTGGCTGTGTCCTCCCTCCTCTGTACCCCTTCTCCTACCCTGTTTGGACAGGACTCCGACTCTTCCAGCACCCAACAGTCTACTGCACCCTTACTATACATGTCTCAGGGGCGGGCTGGGAAGTTCTCAGCTTCAGGGGGTCACCCTATCCTTTAACCTTTCCATCCAAGGGGCTCAAGCTGTGCCTTCCCAGGGTTTTCCTTCTCATGGCCACTTCATCCTAATTTCGTGTTCCCACTGAATGCCTGTGTCATGCACTGTGGCTGTTTCCTTCTCTTGGTCCCAGCCAGGGAACCCAGGGCCCTCTTGCTTTCCCATCACCTGCCTAAGCAAATGTGTGCAGCAGATCCTCATAAAGGTTTGGAGGTAGTTACGTCGCAACATTGCGCAGCTGCCATGGTCCATCTGAGTAGAGCCCACAGGCCTTCCTGCCTTCTGAATGTCGCCCTAACTCTCTGTTCTGGGGCCTCATGCTGTGCTTTCTGGATGGTAAGTCCCTCCCAGCTTTTTTCTCTAAACCTCTCCCTCCTCCTCCCTTCTCTTCTCAACCCCTCAGGGCTCTTTTTGGGGCAAGTGTAGCCCTGAGCTTCCAAACTGGATCTGACTGAGTGTTCACCTTTAACATAGAGACCAGCCAAGTGGTCCCTTTGGACAAAATAGACATTTCTCTACAGTGGGAATGTGGCAGCAGTCGGTTCTTGTTTTAAAAAGTAAAATTTTCTTCTCCCACCATACACGGGAGAGAAAAATACAAATATATAGTGAAATGGAGGGAGGGAAGAGGGAATTCTTTTCTGTTATGTGGCTCTCAGGGAAATTGTTCCTAAATTTACCATATTTATATGCTCTCTCTCTCTCTCTCAGAGCCCCCCAAAAAAAGAGCTGGATTGAGAATTGCCCTTTAAGGAAGAACATAGTTTTCCTAAAGGCAGAGCAAATCTTTGGGGCACAGATCATTTGTGTCCTCCCCCAGGCACGTAGTCCAAGGGCTCTTCGCGGTATCACAAAATGACTGGGGTCTCAGGAGATGCTCTCAGCAACTATGAGATTGTTCACTCCTGAAACAGCAGCACTTCTCAAGAGAGCAAAACACTCCTGCGCTGGGTATCGATTCATGATCTCCATATATTAGCCAGCCAAGAAGTCCCTGCAGTTAGGTTGCATGTTGCAATTTCTAAAAATAAAACTTCCTTGTTTTGAGTTTCACCAAGCCTTAGGTTTGGTTTTGCAATATTACATATGTGCGCCCTTCTTCTTATATTGTCTCAACTTTCTTATTGCTTTTTGGGAAACTTCCCTTTGTGTGGAGAGACTGGCCTGTTGACCTTCAATATGGGAGGATACCAGACTGTATTAGTCTCCTTGAGCTGCTGTAACAGATTACCAGTGACTGCACGGTCTAAACCATAGCTCGGAAGGCTGGGAAGCCCAAGATCAAGGTGCCAGCAAGGTAGGTTTCATTCTGAGGTTCCTTTTCTTGCCTTGTAGGAGGCTGCCTTCTTCCTGCGAGCTCTCTTCCTTTTGTGCACACAGGGATGGGGAGAGCTCTCCAGTGTCTCTTTGAGGGCATTCATCCCCTCACGAGGCCCCACCCTCATGACTTCATCTAATCCTAAACACCTCCTGAAGACCCCCACCTCCAAATGCCATCACATTGCCCATTAGGGCTTTAACCTATGAATTTGGGTGTGATGGTTGGGGGTTGGGATGGAGACAACATTTGGTTTACAGTAGGTTCTCAGATTGGGGCAATCTCCCCAATTCCTAATCCTGTGATATAAAATGACAACCAAGGCCACAGTTTGCATCTTAAACTCTGCAAAGGTTTCCTTTGAGCTTCCACAACTATATATAAATATATATACATATATTTATATTAAATATATCAATTTATATTAAATATATGTTAAAATATATTTAAATTATATATATATAAATAGGAAAGTGTATTTAAAATTATTACACTCATTTTTAAAGGTTTTTTTTTAATCCTCTTAGAATACTTCATTAGAATAGTATGTAGTAGCATTTCTCTGAATGTCAACAAGTTTCTGCCAAATGTCCTTCTACTAGAGAAAAAGAAACTTATGCTAGATACAGGAAAAAGATGACAGTAAGTTCCTCCTCTTTGAGTTGGTCTAAAAATAGCACAGAATGCCGCATGTTAAAATGCATTAAAAATGCACAGTGGCTTTCTTTTCATCCTTATATCTCCATTTATGGACTGCGATTCATACATAAGAATGCTCTGTCACTGGAAAAGTGTAAAAATCAAATTTCACCATGGCATATTTATAATTGCTACTAGGAAAACATGCAGTGTTAAGACAGTGGATGATTCTTTCCCCTTTGGTCTTTTTTTTCTTTCTCATGTTCTTATAATGTTAATTGTACATTTATTTCTAGAACAATAGTAAATAATGATACCTAACATTGGTTGAATTCTTAGCATGTGCCAGTGACATGCCAAGTATTTACACTCCCTATCTCTTTTAAGCCTCACAAAAGCCCTACGAGGTAGATACTGTTATTATCTATGAAACCACACACAAAAAGTTAAATGTTAAGTATTTCTTTTTTTTTTAAGATTTTATTTATTTCTTTGACAGAGATCACAAGTAGGCAGAGAGAGTGGGGGAAGCAGGCTCCCCGCTGAGCAGAGTGTCCAATCTGATGTGGGGCTCCATCCCAGGACCCTGGGATCATGACCTGAGCCGAAGGCAGAGGCTTTAACCCACTGAGCCACCCAAAAATTAAGTATTTCTAATTGCCTCCCTGCTCTTCAACTCCTAGGAAGGTTGTTTCCTCGGAGGATTCTTTATTTTCCTTGGTAGATACTGCTGGGGACAGGTAATGGTAGAGCCAGGAGAGAGGGGACTAATTTGAAATAAAGAGCTGGAGACTCTGTGGGGCTGGAGGGAGCTGGGCTGAAAGGAGAGAGGGAAGAGAAAGCAAGGGTGGATAGGAGGGATAGTAGGAGGCTGGCAAGGGCCGACAGGCTGCAAGAAGAGGCTAGAGAGAAAAGGAGACACATGCATGGTCACTACAGAGAGGAGAGGAATTTGGGGAAACAGTGGGAGAACTGGAGAGGATTTTCAAATTTCAGGTACACAAAATATAACTTATTTCTTCATAGCTCCAAGAAAGTCTCAATATAGACTCTGCCATATTTCATCTAATCTAAGGCACCACTGCCTATAAGATATAATCAATGGCAGGGTACACATTATTTTATGTGCCAGCAAAAAGGGAGGGAGGGAGGGAGGAAAGGAAGAAAGAAAATTAAGAAAGGAAGGAAGGAAGGAAGGAAGGAAGGAAGGAAGGATGGAGGGGAGGGAGGGAGGGAAGAAGAAAGTATAAGTCCACTTCATTTAGAAACATGTTCTGATTTCAAAGAAACACAATAGATTATTTTGTAACCCTCCCTCAGTGTATGGGTTTACTTCTTTTTTTAATGCAACTTTATTTGGTGAGGTCAGATCTGAGCTGCCCAGGAAGGCTTGACTATATTTTAGTTACATGCATTTTACAGATAAAATTGAACCTCAGAGAAGCTAAGTCATTTACCCCCAGGCTCACAGCTAATAAATGGAGAGCCAAGTTTCCAACCCAAGTCAGCCTGATTCCCAAACCTGTGTTCTTTACTTTTAAATTAATAGTCAATAGTCGGCCAGCATTCTATTAAACCTGTATTTAGTAACAAAAATAACTTCTGAATTAAAAAATAACAGCTTTAGGGTGCATGGGTGGCTCAGTTATTTGAGCATCTGACTCTTGGTTTCGGCTCAAGTCATGATATTAGGTTCATGGGATTCAAGCCCTCTGTGGGGCTTACACTCAGCACAGAGTCTGCTTATCCCTCTCCTCTGCTCCTCCCCCTGCTCTCTCTAATAAGTAAATAAATAAAATCTTTTTTAAAAATAACAGCTTTATATAACATCATTTACACACTGTTGTGATTCAGAACTCCCTGTCCCATCTGGAACAAATGTGAGAAACCATGATTTGGGCTTTGTGGCTCAAGAATTACTCTCTCTTTTCAAATTTTCTTTAATCGAATAAGGGTAGGATGGCCAAATACCTGACTATTCATCGGGGAGGGGGGGGGTCTAAAATCAAGGCAAAATCTGTACTTCTACTAAGCAAACATTTTCTTTTGGAGAAAACAAAAGGGAAGCCTTCCTGTGATTCACAGAAACAGAGAAAGATCAAGCTCTAGGACCAAGCTCTAAGGACAAGCTCTAGGATCTAGACCAAATATAGAAAATATAAATGGGTGAGCAGACCATGAACATGGGAAAAAGTGTTCAATCTCACTAATAATTACAAAAATCCCAGATTCTCTAATTCCACAACAGATATCTGACAACACGATTTTCCAACACTAACTGGCACTTTTAACCATCTGGATCTTTTTTCATACTGGCCCTTCATCCAAGAATGCTCCCCTCACCACCACTAATGAAAATCCTTCAAGGGAGAATCAAAAGCTTCCTTTTCGATAAATGCCTCCCAAATCCTCCAACAAGATTAATGGCTCTTTCTGGATTCTCTGATCATGATTCTGATTGTCTTCCTCTTTGGTTTACAGGTTGTTGATAAAAGACCTCTTAAGTAGATTATCAGCTCTCTGAAGACAGGCATCATTTGCTTGTTTGTTGACTTGTGGTTTTTTTTTTTAATTATTTATTTATTAGTTAGAGAGAGAGAGCTCAGGCAGACAGAGTGGTAGGCAGAGGCAGAGGGAGAAGCAGGCTCCCTGCCGAGCAAGGAGCCTGATGTGGGACTCGATCCCAGGACGCTGGGATCATGACCTGAGCCGAAGGCAGCCGCTTAACCAACTGAGCCACCCAGGCGTCCCTGTTGACTTGTTTTTCATGAATGCATGCTTGTATAAAGCTTGAGCGCAGTGACTGCTATGTCACTGACATAGGGGAGCTGACTGAGGCCCAGAGCAAGGACCACTGTAAGAGACCACAATATGTCACCCCAAATATGTCTCTTTGGTCTCAAGTTTTACTTTGAGCTTATATTTTTTAAGAAACAGCAGATGCAGAAGATGCTCTGAGAGCAGGGTAGAAGTTACCATTTTATAAGGGAATTTTACATTTATAAAGCAAATCTCCATTTGTAAGGGTATACCAGAAAGAGAAGGAAGACTTTAGATCACGAGAGACTTACCAATAGAGAAGGCACTGCCTTAAATCTATATTAATAAACCTTATCCTTGCTGACTGTACTCTTCCTGGTCACTTCTCATAAATTGCCTCCCCACACTTCCTTTGTTTTAGCTAAAGATAGTATTTAAGCTCAAGTTCTAGCCCCCTCTTTGAACAATTTTTCCCTGAGTTTCTCCCATATATATAAGATACACATGTTAATAAACTTTGGTTTGTTTTTCTTTTGTTCATCAGTCTTTCACAATAGAGGCCCCAGCCAAGAATCTAGAAGAGTAGAACGAAAAGGTTTTCTTCCCTGCCCTACACTACCTAACAGTTGAACCAGATGGACCCGAGAATGTAACTGCATTTTTCCATGGAACACTAGCTACTGCAGCTCCTCTGTGAGCACTCCAGTAGCTACTCCAGTAGTACTACTCTTTAATAACAGTAACTACAACAAAAAATATATCAAAAACCAAAAAACTAAGTACATAAGGAATGAAAGAAAATTTTGAGGGGTAATGTTCTATTCCCTTTTTCCTCAAATGTTATTATGGAAATTGTCAAACAGTTGAATCATAAAGTTGAATCAAAAAGTTGTAATAGATGATAGAATGAATTTCATCTATATTCATTAGTTGCTAACATTTTTTGCCTTTTTTTCTGAACAATTTGAAAATAAATTGTACATCCAGATACCACCAGTGATTATTTCAGCATGCATCTCCTAAAAATAAGGACATACACCTACATAACCATAATAATATTATCAATTATAAAAATAATTTCTTTTTTTAAAAAATAATTTCTTAACACTATCTAATTCAAATGCAAATTTTCCCAACTACCCCCAAAATGTCTTTTACAACTAGATTTTGTTTTGTTTTGTTCAATTAGAATCTAATCAAGATTTATCCATTGCATTTCATTATCTCTCTTTAGCTTCCTTCAATATAGAACAATCCCTCAATTATTTTAATTACTTATGATATTTACTTTTTAAAAGTACAATCCATATCTATGTCTTACAGAATGTTCCACTATCTGATTGTGTGTGTGTGACAGAGATAGAGATGCAGTGTAATGTGTCCTTCTACCATCTGTGTTTCCTATTAAATACTGAGGTTGGGTGATTCAGATTAAAACTTTTTGGTAAAATTGTTTCCCAGGTGCTACTTTATATGTCATAGAGCTTCTCATCAGAAGGCACACATCAGGTGTCCCACTCTTAGTGATGAGGTTGAACTGCATGGTTGAAAGGCCGATCAGCAGATATCTCCCTTTGCAATGAGTAAATAACTTGTGGAGTGACACCCTGTTCTACCTTGCTCATTTTTGTAGCTTTCACTTCCTACCACAGGCCACACCCAGCAGGTGGATGAGCTCTACCTTGGCTCTACAAACTAGAGTTGAGCACAAGCATCCAGATCTCACAAAGTTACTTCCTTTAATGGGTTATTCTGGAGTAATGGAGACCCTGCAGCCCTAGGAGATGGCGGTAGGTATCCCCAGAGCAGGTACTGAGGGGTAACAAAGTTTCTGCTGATGCCTCAGGCTGAGTTTCCAGACCCATACTAAGTGCTTGGGAGGAACTGCCTTCTTTCAGAGACTGTCGGAGGAGGCTGCCCGGAGCTTTGGAAAAGGCAGAAAAAAAAAATTTTTTTTTTTAACTGTCATTTCAAACCTGAGAACAGTTTTCCGTTTTGCAATAAGGGAGGACTTGGAATCTCCCTCAGTTCTTGGAAAACCACTTGCCTAGTTCATTAATGTTATGTAAATTTTCAGAAGGAAATGTTTGAGCTAAATTGCTTATTATAATGTAAGAGGGTGCCTATGCTTTTGCATAGTCATATTTCTTCAGAGTTTGTTCCCTTATGAGAAATGTTTTTTGTTTTGTTTTGGGATATGTGTGTGGGTTGCTTAACCATGGTTTAAAAACCCTCTGCACCGGGCGCCTGGGTGGCTCAGTTGGTTAAGCAACTGCCTTTGGCTCAGGTCATGATCCTGGAGTCCTGGGATGGAGTCCCACTTCGGGCTCCCAGCTCCATGGGGAGTCTGTTTCTCCCTCTGACCTCCCCTCTCATGCTGTCTCACTCTATCTCTCTCTCTTTCAAATAAATAAATAAAATCTTTAAAAAAAAAATCCTCTGCCCCTAGGGCACATGTTGCATGGAGCACTGGGTATGGTGCATAAACAATGAATTCTGGAACACTGAAAAGAAATTTAAAAAACAAATAAAAATTTTTTAAAAATCCTCTGCACCTGAAAACTGTTTCTCATTCTGGTGGAATGGTGTGGAGTGGAAGCGGCCCCCAAGAAACAGTATGTGTGTATTTATCATGTAATCATGAGGGCACCATCCACAGAAGCTCTTTCAAACTGAGTGAAAGAACATGAACAGACCGGCTGCAATCTGGGCCCAAACCCTGGGCATTCCCAGAAATACCCATTTGCAGGGTAGCTTAAAATCATCTTATCTGGGTGTGAAAGTAAAACGTGACCTCCCTGTGATATAGCTTGATACAGTGCACAAAATGCTCTTATACTAATACACACATATAAAACTTCTCTGAAAAAAACAGTGTGTAGGGGGCTCCTAGGTGGCTCAGTCAGTTAAGTGTTTGCCTTCGGCTCAGGTCATGATCCCGGAGCCCCAGGATTGAGCCCACATTGGGCTCCCTGCTAAGTGGGGAGTCTGCTTTTCCCTCTGGCCCTCACCCTGCTCTTGTGCTCTCTCTCTCTCTCTCAAATAAAAAAAAAAAAAGAGAAAAGAAAAAGCAGCGTGGGCATAGGAAGTAGTGGACACAGACATAAGAGACACATAAAGAAGCCCCCACTGCCATCACTGGCAGCTTTGAGAGAGAACAAAAGGGCACATGTTGGCTACCAAATCCTTTCATTGTATTTATTTATTTATTTTTAAGATTTTATTCCTTTATTTGACAGACAGAGATCACAAGTAGGCAGAGAGGCAGGCAGAGAGAGAGGAGGAAGCAGGCTCCCTGCTGACCAGAGAGCCAGATGCAGGGCTTGATCCCAGGACCCTGGGATCATGACCTGAGCCAAGGCAGAGGCTTTCACCCACTGAGCCACCCAGGCGCTCCCCTTTCACATTTTAAACAGACAAAGACTGTCTTCTTTGGCCAGGAGTGGGGGATAGCAATCTACACAATGTCACTAAAATTGAATCAGTGCTAGGTAAATAGCAATTCTGTCATCTGCTGGCCTTGATATGTTCTCAATGGGTCAGAATTTAGTCATATTAGAGTGGATCTCTTCAGTGGGATGAACACATTATCCAAAAGCTTCTTGTTGGCATAAAGTTGTTCATTCTTCCTTATGTTCTTACTAATATCTGCAGACTCAGTAGTAATTATCACTTCCTTAATGCCTGATTGGTAATTGGTATCTTTCCTTATTTTCCTTATGATCTGGCAGAATATTTATCAATATTATTAATCTCTAATAACCAGCTTTTGATTTCAATGATTTTCTCTTTGCTTTCCGTTTCATTTATTTCTGCCTTGATCTTCATTATTTCCTTTCTTTTGCTTCCTTTAGTTTAATTAGTCTCATTTTCCTGGTTTCTTAAGGTGGATACTGAGGTCATCAATTTGAGACCTCTCTTTTATTCTAATATGGGCATTTAATGTTACAAATTTCCCCCTACTGCTCCTTTTGCAACATCCCAAAAATTCTATCATGTTTTCATATTCACTCAGTTCAAAGAAGAATTTCTTTTTTTTTAGTTTTTATTTTTATATAAACATATAATGTAACTGTAACCCCACCGCCCTCTCCCAACACCCCTCCCCAACCCCCCTCAGTTTGTTTTATGACATTAAGAGTCTCTTTTGGTTTGTCTCCCTCCCGATCCCACCTTGTTTCATTTTTTCTTTTCCTATCCCCTTAACCCCCACCCCCGTTGCATCTCCACTTCCTCATATCAGGGAGATCATATGATAGTTGTCTTTCTCCAACTGACTTATTTCGCTAAGCATAATACCCTCTAGTTCCATCCATGTCATCGCAAATGGCAAGATTTCATTTCTTTTGATGGCTGCATAGTATTCCATTGTATATATATACCACATCTTCTTTATCCATTCATCTGTTGATGGACATCTAGGTTTTTTCCATAACTTGGCTATTGTGAACATTGCTGCTATAAACATTCAGGTGCATGTGCCCCTCAAAGAAGAATTTCTAATGTCCTTTTTAAGTTCTTCTATTACCTATGGCTTATTTAGAAGAATGTTATTTAGTATATAAGTTATTTGAGAATTTTTCCAGAAGTCTGTAATTTATTTCCAATCTAATTTCACTATAATTAAGAAGATATTTATTATGATTTTAATCTTATAAAATTTATTGAGACTAGTTTTATGGCCCAAAATATGACCTACTTGGTAAATTTTCCATGTACACTTGAAAATGTATGTTTTGCTTTCTTACACCATATACAAAAAATAAACTCAACATGGATAAAAGACCTACATGTGAGATCTGAAACCATAAAATTCCTACAAGAAAACATAGGCAGTAACCTTTCTGATATCTGCCATAGAAATATCTTTTTTCTTATGTCTCCTTTGGTAAGGGAAACAAAAGCAAAATTAAACAATTGTGACTACACCAAAATAAAAATTTTCGCAAAGTGATGGAAATCATTAACAAAACAAAAAGGCAACCTACTAAATGGGAGAAAATATTTGCAGATGCTATATCTCATAAGAGGTTAATATCCAAAATATATAAATAACTTATACAACTGAACACAAAACACATAATCCAATTAAAAAATGAGCAGAAGACATGAAAAGACGTTTCTCCAAAGAAGACATACAAATGGCCAATAGACACAAGAAAAGATACTCAACATCACTAAGCACCAGGGAAATGCAAATCAAATGAAATAGCACCTCACACCTGTCAAAATGGCTAGAATCAAAAGGACAAGAAATTAGTGTTGGCCAGGATGTGGAGAAAAAGGAACCCTCATGCACTATTGGTAGGAATGCAAGCTCCTGTAGCCACTGTGGAAAACAGTATGGTGGTTCCTCAAAAAAATAAAAAATAGAATTACCAAGGAGGAGGAGCAAGATGGCAGAGGAATAGGACACCTAAATATCACCAGATCCCAGGAGTTCGGCTAGATAGCTATCAAACCATTCTGAACAGCTACAAACTCAACAGGAGAGAGAAGAAAAGAGGAGCAGCAATTCTAGGAACAGAAAATTGACTACTTTCTGGAAGGTAGGACGTGTGAAGAAGTGAATCCTAGGCAACATTCAGGAAGATAGATAGCAGGGGGAGGGGCCGGCTCCCGGCATGTGAGAGAGTAGCAGAGCACAAAATCAGAACTTTTGGAAGTCTGCTCCACTAAGGGACATTGCTCCAGAGGCTAAGTGGGGGTGGAACCCTTGCAGGGACAGTGTGGTCTCAGGACCTGCAGGGTCACAGAAAGACCAGGGGTGTCTCAGTGTGGCAGAGCACCCAAGTATCAGAGCGAGGAAGCAGGCAGGAGAGATGGAGCTGAGGAGTGGGTTCTCAGTTCAGGATTACCTTAAACTGTGATCTGAAGCACAACTGGGCTACTGTTCTTCGAGCAGGGACCCAACAAGCAGCAGATCCGGAGAGACTCACCTTCCTCCTCTGGGAGGAGCGGTGTGGGAGCTCACTGCGGAAATCAGCTGGGTTTGGAGACTCCAAACAGGGCTGTCCACCAGATATAGAAATGCTCGGTCACACGCTGGGTGAGTACAGAGTGCAGCTGGAGACCAGGGAGATGGGAAATATTGACTGTTTTTCTCTGAGGGTGCACTGAGGAGTGGGGCCCCTGAGCCCTAGGCTCCTACAGGGTTGGAGATTGGGAGGCCGCCATTTTCATTCTAGTCCTCCAAAGTTCTACAGAAAGCGTTCAGGGTACAAAAGCTTAGCCTGGCCCCTAGCAAGGGTGGTACAATTCTGCCTCAGGCAAAGACATTTGAGAATCACTACAACAGGCCCCTCTCCCAGAAGATCAGCAAGAACATCCAGCCAAGACCAAGCTCATCGATCAATGAGAAGTGCTAGGGGAAAACAACACATATAATTCATGGCTTTTTTCCCATGATCCTTTAGTCTTTCAAAGTTATTTTTTCTTATTCTATTTTTAAAATTTTTCCTCTTTCTTATATTAATGTTTTTAACTATTTTATTTTATCAATACCTTTTTAAAAATCTTTTTAAATTTTCATTGTTATAGTCATATTTTATCCCTTCATTGTATTTAATCTTATTTTATATATATATGGGTTTTTTTTTTCTTTAAAATTTTGGGATACAATTTCTTCTAATAGATTAAAATATACCCTAAATCTAGCATATGGCTTTGTTCTAGTCTCCAGCCTGATCACATTCTTTACTCTTTTTTTTTCTTTCCTTCTTCAATCAACTTCTTATCAATTCCTTTTTTAAAGTATTTTTTACTTATTTCATCTATACAGTCATATTCCATCCCTCAATTGTGTTTAACCTTATTTTTGTATATATATGTTTTTCTTTCTTTAAAATTTTGGAAGGTAGTTTCTTCTAACAGACCAAAATATACCCAAAATCAAGTGAGTGGCTCTGTTCTATTCACCAGTCTAATTATATATATATAAATATATATATATATATATACATATATTCACACATATATAGGACATGTAATATATAAATTTAATATTATTTAATGTCAATAATTATTGAATCATTGTTATTTATTTAATAATTATTTATTTATTAATAATTATTTGTTCATAATATTTAAAATAAATATTTATATATTTTTAATATATTTTTTCTTTTTTTTCCCTCTTTCTTCTCTCCCTGGTTTTGGGTCTCTTCTGATTTGGTTAGTGTATATTTTCCTGGGGCCGTTGCTACCCTTTTAGTATTTTGTTCTCTCATTCACCTATTCTTATCTGGATAAAATGACAAGGTGAAAAAACTCACCACAAAAAAAAGAACAAGAGGCAGTAGAGACGGTTAGGGACCTAATCAATACAGACATTAGTAATACGTCAGAACTAGAGTTCAGAATGACGATTATCAAGGTACTAGCTGGGCTCGAGAAAAGCCTGGAAGATATTAGAGAATCCTTTTCTGGAGAAATAAAATCCCTTTCTGGAGAAATAAAAGAACTAAAATCTAACCAAGTTGAAATAAAAAAAGCTATTAATGAGGTACAATAAAAAATGGAGGCTCTTGCTGCTAGGATAAATGAGGGAGAAGAGAGAATTCATGATATAGAAGACCATTGATGGAGAATAAAGAAGCTGAGCAAAAGAGAGACAAATAACTACTGGATCACGAGGGGAGAATTTGAGAGATAAGTGATACCATAAGATGAAACAATATTAGAATAATTGGGATCCCAGAAGAAGAAAGAGAGAGAAGGGCAGAAGGTACATTGGAGCAAATTATAGTAGAGGATTTCCCTAATTTGGTGAAGGGTACAAGCATCAAAATCCAGGAGGCACAGAGAACCTCCCTCAAAATCAACAAAAATAGGTCAAAACCCCGTCATCTAATAGTAAAACGTACAAGTCTCAGTGACAAAGAGAAAATCCTGAAAGCAGCTCAGGACAAGAGGTCTGTAACATATAATGGTAGACATATTAGATTGGCAACAGACCTATCCACAGAGACCTAGCAGGCCAGAAAGAACTGGCATGATCTATTCAGAGCACTAAACGAGAAAAATATGCAGTCAAGAATACTATATCCAGCTAGGCTGTCATTGAAAAAGGAGAAATAAAAAGCTTCCAGGACAAACAAAAACTAAAAGAATTTGCAAACATCAAACCAGCTCTACAGGAAATATTGAAAGGGGACCTCTAAGAAAAGAGAGAGCCTAAATGTAACAGACCAGAAAGGAACAGAGACCATATATAGTAACTTAAATCCATATGGCACTAAGTTCTTATCTTTCAATAGTTACCTTGAATGTAAATGGGCTAAATGCCCCCAATCAAATGACACAGGGTATCAGAATGGGTAAAAAAAACCAAGACCCATCGATTTATGCTGTCTACAAGAAACTCATTTTAGACCCAAAGACACCCCCAGATTTAAAATGAGGGATGGAAAACAATTTACCATGCTAATGGACATCAAAAGAAAGCTGGGGTGGCAATCCTTATATCAGACAAATTAGATTTTAAGCCAAAGATTATAATAAGAGATGAGGAAGGATACTATATCACATTTAAAGGGTCTGACCAACAAGAAGATCTAACAATGCCCCTAACATAGCAGCACCAAATTATACAAACCAATTAATAACAAAATCAAAGAAACACATCAACAATAATACAATAATATTGTTTCTTTATTTTAATGGTTGCTTTAGGGTTTACTGCATATGTCTTTAACTTATCACAATCTACCTTCAAGTGATACTATACCATTTCACTTATCATATGAGAACCCTACAGTAGTATGCTTCCATTTCTCTCCTCCCAGCCTCTATACTATTGTTTTCATGCATTTTACTTTGACATATGTTAGTAAACCCCACAATACATTGCTATTATTTTTTTTAAACAGTCAAATATCTTTGGAGATAATTTTGAGCCATAAGAGAGGTTTTCTCAGCCTGTGATCCACAATCTGCACTGGGACTGAGAGTCAGAAAATGCCTGGGGCCCCAAGCCTTTCTCAAGAGCTTCCTGTTAGTATTTCCCAGCCAGCGTAAGAAGCAGGAGAGCCAGCATAATGACAAAGATCAGATTAAGGACACCACCTTCCTCGTAAACCTAATGCCTCTTTTTTTTAAAAGATTTTATTTGTTTATTTACAGAGAGAGAACACAAGCAGGGGGAGTGGGAGAGGGAGAAGCAGTCTCCCCACTGAGCATGGAGGCCAAACACGGGACTCGACCCTAGGACCCTTAGATCCTGGCCTGAGCTGAAGGCAGATGCTTAACTGACTGAGCCACCAAGGTGTTCCTTAAACCTACTATTCCTGATAGCCCCAAGTAGCTATCCTTATGTTAAGGAAGAAAGAGCTGTCACATAGAGCAACCAGTAAATAACTGAAATTTCAGAATGCTGAACTCTGTAAATGAGATTTTATGCACTAATTGGCCATGGTTACCCAGTCATATAGCTGGCAGGAGGCCAATAGCTGGAAAGCCTCCTAAGCGTCAGCAGGAACTCGTACTGTCCACAACACATGTTAGACCTATAAACTGCTCTTGAACCACAGGATTCCCAATCTGGTTGCCCCAGAGTCTGACATTTGACTTCACTCCTTTGAGCACAGTCCCCTCCTCCAGGCCAGCCTTCTGTTTTACCTGAAACCTCATACCTGTCATAGTGACCAAGTCAGACCAGTAGCCTTCTCCACATTTACCACACCAGATTCCCCTCTGCTACTCCTTACAAGGTCTCCCTGACACTATTCAAGGGCCAGCGGTCTGCATGCTGGACCAGACTTACGCTAGGGTCTGCCCCCCCGAGTCTCCACTCTGCCCCACTGGCAAGTCCAATCTCCAGGGACCAGATCCTCTAGTTGGGCCTGAACTGTTGCCATCACCACCCAGGTGTTGAAAGAGAAGTCTTTGGATGAAATCCACCTACCTACCCACGCAGGGTCTTCCATATATGGTCAACTATTAGTGTTTCAATTAATTGAAGTGTCTCTGAATATAACTTCCACCTGAGCTTCTAAATCTGAGATCTTCTCAATTTACACATTTCCCCCTCCATCCAACCACACTTCAGACATCTTTGATCGTCTGTCCCTTTTGCCTTCTCTCCTCAAAACCAAAATGTTTTTAGTTGAATGAAACTTAGAAAAAAATTATTGAGCCCTACCAAGGATATGTAAGATAGAGCTGGACTCAGAGGTGGAAAAGTAGGAAGAAGAAATTCTGATCTCTGCAGCAAGGAGGTTTTTTTCCCTATTTGATGGGAAGTGGAGTAGATCCAGGCTCAGTGGATCTTGAAGTTTATGCAATTTTGTGGCCCTCTAAGAGAAAATATACAAAGCTCCAAATACACATCATTTTTTTTTCTTAAGGAAGAAAATCACAACAAATTAAAAACTATATAAACTTTAGAAATACAAGGATCATGAAACCCAGAAAAATTACATATTTTCATCAATTGTTTGATTTATCTCTTTAACACTTTATCCCTACACTTTTTGATCCACACATTCTCTGGTTGCTTCTTCATATACCAATAAATTTGTGAAATAATTTTTCATAGAAAGAATGGGAGGATAATTTAGTCTTTCCTCTACCATGTTTGAACAAAAGTTGCTTTTCCCTGAGAGTTGAGAAAAGCCTCTTTCCACTTCTCCAGCTCAGCTTCACAATTCATTTTTTGTAATATCATGTATATTGTTGGATTTTCCCCAAACTTGAGGAAAACTGTCAAGTTCATTTCATATAGGAGCTACCTATAATTTCAGGGACTTTCAAGTTTTCTTGTTTGGTGACTCATCTTACTCTTCAACATGACTACACTCCCTATCCAGTTTGCCACCAATATTTTCATCATGGCTTATTAGGAGTTATATATCTTTTATGTTATGTCAATGTTTTACATCAGGACAGCAAAAACTTAGTAAGAATGTACATAGAAGTGCTTGGGAGATGCCATTTCAGGCTCACAGACAGGGAGGGATCTCATGGTGTCATGGGATCAGAATCATGGAATTTCAGCATCAGGAGAGGCCTTAGACCTTTATTTTATCACCAGCACTGGGAAGTATATGGACAATTCAGGGAAGGCCTCCAGATGCAGGGGGAAAGCATTAAAAGGACACTCCTTTTGGAATGGGCAGTAAATTCAGTGTAGCCTAATGTGAAGGTCTTATCTTTTACTGGTATTGGGGAGCTCAGAATTGATTGACTTGGTCTGGGGGTTTTGGGACAAGAATTGGAACTGAGTCCCTGCCATACCTTTTTTTCCCCTTAGATTCAGTGCAATTTTATTTTTTAACAAGTTTCTTGAGATATAACACACAACATACAATTCCCCTATTTAAAGTGTACAAAGTCAATGGTTTTTAGTATACCTACAGAGTTGTGCAATAATTATCACAATGAATTTTAGATTATTTTCATCACCCCCAAAAGAAATCCCACACTCCTTAGTAGTCATGCCCCATTTCCCTCCACCAGCACCTCCAAGCCCTAGGCAATCACTAGCCTGCTTTACCTTCCACTGCCTAACCAAAATTAAAAGGCCAATATGCTCTACGAGTCTCATTTATCTCACCTAATAACACTTTTTCTCAGTGGCCACAAACTTGGACAAACAGGTAAGTCTGTGAGTAGAACTCTAGGCTTTTGCCTAGTGAGTCACCAGGGCAGGGTGTGGATCAGACTCTGGGATGACAAAGCCTGGGTGAAGCAGCTGATGGAGACAAAAAAAATCCCTGGATAGGAGGGTCAAAGGCCAAAGAGTAAGTACAAGTTCATGCTGGGGACTGGCAGAAATGTCACAGCACCAGTGGCAATTTGGTGGATCATGATAGCCTCCCAAATCACCTTTTGGAAGGCCCAGGGAGCCAGTTCCACAGTGGAATAAAGCCCTTGGGCTTTGGAATCAGAGACCCCAGGCATTAGTGCTGGTTCCCCACTTGGTAGTTGTGTGCACTTGGGCTGACATAAATTCTCAAGCCTCACTTTTCTCGCTGGCAAACTGGAGAAAGAAACCAGGACTGGGAGAGGTGGACTGCAGTGTTCAGACTCACAGAAAGGCCCCCTCTACAGCTGAGTGCCTGACACACAGCTGGACCCCCAACACTTCCCCCAGTGAGGGATGCAGGTCCCACCTCCCCACATCTGCCAACACCAAGAGCATGTTTAAAAGAAGGACCTCATGACTATGAAAGCAGGGAATTGTCCTTTGGCTGTTCCAACCTTTGCAGCTGTGCTGCTGGGCCCCAGCTTGCACAGGCCCAGGAGAATCCTGGGCAGCTTTGAACACAGAACTTTCTGATGAGCATCCACCCGCCTTCCCCCTCACAGCTGGGCCAGGCTATTCACTACCCCACTATGGGGGAGCCAGGGTCTGGACGTAGGCTCTCATTCCCTCGACCATAGGACCCCACACACAGGGGACCCACACCCCACACTCAGGTTGCATGGTCAGCTAAGCACCTGCCCAATCTCCCCCCACCCCACCAGCATCTCCTCCCAAGGAACGGGATTTTACATGTGCAAACACACAGAGGCACACCATCTCCCTTCGTTGTTTTTGACCCTTCATGTGTCACCAGAGTGAACACAAACAGAACCTATTAACCTGAACCTGAAAGAGAAGCTATCCACTTGTCCAGGGATCTCCAGACCTACACTGAATACACACTAGAAGAAAGGAAGGACTACCCTGCTTCCTGAGTTTTTCTGCCCAAATTCTTGGTCCTAAGTCTATCAACTCCCATCCCCAGCTGCCTACCGGTGTCTCAGGGGAAGAATGTGGAGGCACTCATGGCTGGCCTTAACCTAAAACTCAAGGAAGGAGCGAGGCTGTCATGGTATCAGCCAGGACCAAGAGAACCAACTCCAGCAAACCTGAGCAAAAGAGGGGATGTCTTGGCTCACATGGCCAGTGAGGCAGGGGTAGAACTGGATCCAGGGCTCCATACCCCCAGGGGTCACCTTTGCTGTCTCTACTTCCCCCTTTCTGCTTCCACACACGTTCCCTTGTTCTTTGGCCAATGTGAAACTTGGTGCAGATAGTCAGAGAGCTGGCAGGGTAACTTTGTCAGCCCCATTTAGCAACCCCAAGAAAAAGCAGCTCCCCTCTCCTAGCCCCAGGGGACTCCAACAGGCCCTGCTCAGTCACGTGCCCAGCCTTCCAGTCCCGGAGCTCGGACAGAGGAAAGTATTCTGGGCAGGCAAAAATAGTAGCTACAACAGTCCTCTACATGGCAGCTGTTTTCAAACATGAGAAACTTCTCCTCTCTGAGTAAAAATAGAGCCTAAATGCTCTAAAGTAGAGGACAAGTCTGGAAGGCCAAGAAAGCTGCCAAGAATAGCCGTTCTGTAAATAAAGCACTGAGTGCTAGAGTAGGACAAGGGACCTCCTGAAAAGCAACTGGTAACAGGCTGTCCTTGAGCACCCTGGCATCTCCTGACAATGCCCCTGTAGAAGGAACAAGGTTCCTTGAACTTGGGCAGCCTTGCCCAGTGTGGGAAGAAAGGGCAGGGCTCTCCCACATCTCTCCCACATGCTCTCTCCACCCCTGACCTGACTCTCCTCCTCTAGCGTGACCCCTCAAGGTTGCCCAGTGCTGCAACCCACCCTCTCACTGGAGAAAACTCCACCACCCCCTACAGGAGGAGGTCCACCTCTGGCCTGTTCCAGGTCCATGAGGAGAGTGACTATGGTCCTCAGGTTCTGGTCCAGACTCCCACCATAAGGGATATGGGATAGCCTCCCCTGCAACTATGGTTACTTCAGGAGTAAACACATTTTTGGGGCACCTGAGTGGCACAGTCAATAAAGCATCTGACTCAGGGTTTTGGCTCAGGTCGTAATTTCAGGGTCGTGAGATCTAGCCCTGTGGTCGGCTCTGTGCTCAGCCCCGAGTCTGCTTGAAATTCTCTCTCCCTCTCCTTCTGCCCCTCCTGCTCACACTCTCTATCTCAAATAAATAAATCTTAAAAAAAAAAAAAAAAACATATTCTTCAAAGACAGATGAGCCTTTCCTCCTCTCAGCCCGGAGGCTTTGCCCCTACCCTTCAGTAATGGCAGGCTCTTGCCCCACCCTGGTCCCCACGTGCTGAGGAGCATTCAGCCCTCTTTCTTAAAAATTCGGATTTTTGGGACGCCTGGGTGGCTCAGTTGGTTAAGCGGCTGCCTTCGGCTCAGGTCATGATCCCGGCGTCCTGGGATCAAGTCCCACATCGGGCTCCTTGCTCAGCAGGGAGCCTGCTTCTCCCTCTGCCTCTGCCTGCCACTCCGTCTGCCTGTGCTCGCTCCTGCTCTCTCTCCAACAAATAAATAAATAAAATCTTTAAAAAAAAAAATTCGGATTTTTGAGACGCCTGGGTGGCTCAGTGTGTTAAGCCTCTGCCTTCGGCTCAGGTCATGATCTCAGGGTCCTGGGATGGAGCCCCACATTGGGCTCTCTGCTCAGCAGGGAGCCTGCTTCCCCCTCTCTCTCTGCCTGCCTCTCTGCCTACTTGCGATCTCTCTCTCTGTCAAATAAATAAATAAATCTTTAAAAAATTTGGATTTTTTTTTTAAGATTTATTTGCTTGTGTTAGAGAGAGCGAGTATGAGAGGGAGAGAGAGATTCAGATTTCACACTGAACACAGAGCCTGAAGCTGGGCTCAATCTCACGGCTCCTGAGCCCAAACTGAGAGTCAGACACTTAACCGACTGAGCCCCCTAGGCACCCCAAAGCTTCAGATATTCTGAATGAGAGTGCCAACAGCACTGTGGGAAGTGACCAATGAGAGGTGGATCAGCATGGGATGAAGACGATAATGAAGGAACAGTAAAAGTAGTCAACACCAGAGGAGGAAAACCAGAGAAATAACAGGGACAGATGGAGCAACAGTGGTGATGAAAAAAAGCAACAGCCACCACTCACTGAGCACTTACTACATGCCAGGCTCTAAGCACTTCACAAGCGTGAACTCATTTAATTATTTGTACATTTTAAATGTACAAACTTTTAAATGTACAAATGTTCCCTGAGATATTTTTTAACTACAAAGAGAAAGACAGTAACTTACAGGGAGAAACCCACTGAACATGTGGAAAATTATCGGGAATAGGACATTACGGCACCAGAAACCCCCAACGTGATGCACTGAGGACAAAACATCACTTCTGTGGTCTTCTTGCCCAAAATACACAACCTCATTCTCATTGTGAAAAAATATCAAACAAGTCCAAATTGAAGGACACTCAACTCTTCAAAACTATTAAAGTCATAAAAGGCAAGGAAATGTGAAGAAACTGCAATGGGTGGAGGAGTCCAAGGAAAAATAACTTCCTGCCATGTGGGACCTTGAACAGGATTCTGGAACAGAAAATAGTGTAGGCAACAGAATGTTGATTTCCTGTTGTTGGTTCATCCAGGGCTGACTGTGACCATTGCAACACGGTTAGGGGAAGTTCGCTGGGGGAAGATGGGTTCTCTTTGTACTACAACTTCTCTGGAAGTAAAAAATGAAGTCAAAATTTAAAATGTTTAATTATTTTTGAATTTAAAGTTTTCTAAGTGTGAGATTTCTCCAAATACCTCAATGCCCCTCAGAAGAGTAACTTTAGTGGACTGGTCTACCAGCAGTGAAAAAATGCCAAGACCTTGGATAAGGCAGAGTATTTTTGTCTTCCATATTGTCAGAAATTCACCACAGCTAGGATTTTACGGTTCTCATAGCCCCTATTTGTTAAGCGGGTCCTCAGGTGCAAGGACTGTACCAGCACCCGTTTTGAGAAGCATTTCTGCAGTTTCTGGAGGTGTGACCGCAAGACGGGCTGCCTACGATGAGACGCTCCTCCCCAGCCTCGTGCACCAACAGGCTCACAATGAGGTTGTTCTGCATCTTCTGTCTTGTTATTCAACCCAGCAGGACTTGGGGAGTGAGAAAGTTCTCAGCTTTCCTGACAGTGCTTCACAGCCCTCCTTCTTCATTCCTTCCATGGTGACTCACTTTTGGAGGCTTTCACAATCTAATAAATAAAGGCATTTCCCACCAACTTTAAGCCGGACAACATCATCCCTCAACGTCCCCCATTTTCTCATATCCTACAGAGGAAAACTCAGTGTGACATTACTGCTGTCTAAGCACTTGGCATCTGCCTATGTTCGATTATTTGCTTTACCTTTCTCTGTGCTTCTCTGGGTTTCTCCCATCTCACCAACCAGGAGGGCAACAGTAGATCAGAGACTGCTGCTAGAATCCTTAGGCCTGGCCTGTGGGCTGACTGCAGCTCCAGGGGCAGGCACACTAGTCCCCAAGTTTCCAATGAGGAAAACAGGTGGTACCTGCACCTTGTCACTATGCAGGACCTTGGCGCCTGTCATCTGGCTGCTGGGTCGCTGCCCAGTTAGGTCTCCTGCTAGGCCCTTGCATGCCTGCCCCTTGGCTGTCTTTGTGCTGAGCCAGCCAAGTTCTGTTTTCATTCCCTTCTGTCCACCCCGAAGACTGGAAACAAATTATCCAATGATGAGTTAACACCTCATTCTTGTGCCACATTTTGCAAGAAGGTGGGACAAGTGGAGAAAGGAATTCTGACCCTAGTGCCTTGAATCCTAGAACAAGAGGAGGCAGAGCCCAGGGGGCTACCGATTTGAAGGTGAGGACTGGGCCTTCCTCCAGTGTCCAAGGACATTTTGGGTGGGGCCAAGTGAGGCTGGGAGGGCTTGATCACTTCCCACCCACCCAGGAATTTCTGGCAGCTAAAGGGGTGCAGCCTGGACAAGGTCAGCTATCTGAATGAAACCCAGAGCTCCCTTCCAAGGTCACCCCTCTGGCTACTGAGCTTTGCACAGAGGGCTGCATAAAGCCCAAGGCAGAAGGGCCCAGGCCCAGGCCCTTCCAGACTGCTTCCAGTTGTCACCACCAGCAGATTAACAGAGATGACAAGGGTCACCATGTCTCACAGCACAGAGGGAAGAGTATCGAGGGGAGGGATGTTACAGAGGTCAGGAAAGACTAGAAATAGGGCTGGAGCCTCGTGGCCCAGTTCAGGAGAACAGGCAGTCAGAAAAGCTGGCCTTTGTCCCCTACTAAAATGAAATGCCCCCTACCTTGAAATGACAATAAAGGGATATAAAAACGAAGAAACCCAAGACAGCACTGGCAACAAGGATGCTACCATCAACAGAAAGATGGGAAATATATGCAATTGTATTACTGGACAAACTGGATAAGGACCAGAACATGAATGAGAGAACACTGGAGGGATATGATGTTGGCCTTCCCAGGGGAGCCCCACGAAGGCTCCCAGCTTAGAGGAGGCAGTGGGGTTGACTTACTGGGGGCCCAGCTGCACAGCAGAGCCACCAACCCTTCCAAACACACATGCACGTACACACACACATAATGGGGTGATCATGAGCTCAATGCTCACATGCCAAGAAATGTTTCCTAAACTGAGCAGACATAATGTTCAGGTTGGGAGGAGAAGCTGAGTAGAACACCCTGAAATAAACTCAAACCAAAAAGGAGAAAAGGCAGCTCCAGCATCTGGGGTCCAGTCTACCAGCTCAATCCCTGAAAGGATATGGGCCTATACAGGACACTACTCATACAGACCTGCACTAGGCCTTCCAGCTCAGGCAAGTAGTCTTTGGGGACAATAGCCTTGAAAAGAAACCCTCCCCAGGAGCTTATACAAGTCAGTTCAGTACATTCATTCACAGAAATGGCCAAGGATCACTTAGTTTTCTCTTCCATGAAAATTAAAGTGAAAAACAGGCAACTGGGTGGCTCAGTTGGTTAAGAGTCCACTCAGGTCCTAGGATTGAGCCCAAGGTCAGGCTCCCTACTTAGCGGGGAGTGTGCTCCTTCTGCCCCTCCCCCTGCTTGTGCGCTCGCTCTCTCTCTCTCTCTCTCCCCCAAATAAATAATATCTCTAAAAAAAATTAAGGTGAAAAACAGCATAACTAAGGCCTGAGATACTTAATTAAGAATTATCAAAATAAAACAGAGCTAATTCATCTAAGTCACTGCATCCACAAAGAACAGGCTGCTATGGAAAGAAGAGTAATAAAAGAACAAGATAGTGTTTGGGAAATTAAAAAAGAAAAAAGGTGGCCAAAATAATCTCTATAGAGGGCTAGGCAAAAGAATGGTTAAGACTGGAAACAAATTTTTCTTTCTTTCTGCTGCAGAAAGCTTTATTGTTTCCACTTGGCCCAGGCTTGGGAGAGGGCTCCAGGGTGGTTAAAAGCTGCCTCGTGGCTGCAGGGAGAGGCTCGGGCACCAGCTGGGTGGGAGGGACGCCAGAGGGGCCCCTCAAAGGCTGCTGGGGTCTTCGTCGTGTTGGAGTGTAAGCCTCTCCCCGAGATCCTCACCCAGACCAGCCAGCCTGTGGAGGTTAGTTAGGGCGCAGGACGTCTTGATTGCCTTCTCATCATGGTTCTCCAGCAAGTCCCAGAGATGGGGCCTGTGTGCACAGAACCTAGGGCGTGCAGATCCAGACTGGTGGGGCTCTGGCTCCTCTCCAGAACTGGAGTGACGTCCGTGGCATCCAGGGTCTTACCACACTCCTCTTGGGACCACTTCCGCAGGTCCCAGGAAAGGGCACGGCCTCTTTGCTGATTTCCCATCTTCAAGAGACTCTCAGCACCCTCGTGCTTCCCCACCCCAACTCCCCCTGCCACAAAAACGCAGAGGAAGTGGCCCAGGCCCTCCAGAGGCACATCGCCGAGGTCAACGTAGAAACCAGGAGAGAAGCAGGTGCAGGAGACCTGCCGAGGCCTGCCGAGCATGATGGGGACAGCGGCCTCCACCTCAGTGGAATAATTCTAAGGAAACTGGGAGCTCATATCTGACGGATAATAAGAAGCTAAACTCAAAATAGCAAGTTGGTTGGTCCCGGAGGCAGAGGATGGCCAAGAAGATGGCTTCGAAGGTTGTCACTGAGAAAAAGTTTGGAAGGGGGTTGGAGGCTGGTAGAAGGGAGTCCCTGGGTCTGTTCTCTCCAAACACTATTGAAGCGAGACAGATTTCACAGGACCTCGGAGTGCACTGTCAGAAACCAAATTATTTTTGTATTTGGATTGCGGTGCAAGTTACAGCACATTCTAATTGACTAAAAATTATTGTATACTCAGAATGGGTCACTATCTTGGTGGGAAAATTATTCCTCAATAAAGTGGTTATAAACCAATAGCCCAGCCCCCTCAGTCTTAAGAGGGATCATTCTGGAGTATGTTTGACACTGTTCTCAAGAGTGAGCGGGGCTCACCTGGGCTGAGCTCCAGCTCTGTGGAGGCGGTTGGCTTAACACACATTCCTTGCTGGTTGCCTTCCTTTCCAACATCACCTCCTCACCAAACCATGTACCAAAAAACTACTTATAGTAGAATCCTTCTCTTAAGGTCTCTTTCTGGAAGAACCCAAACCAAGGGCAGAGTATTTTTTCATTTTGCTGCAAGTTAAAGAGCAGATGGTCAAGCTGATGCCAGGATCAGGGTTACTGATGACGTTTCAGTAGAATGAATGGTCAAGAAAACCAGTCTAGGGAGGAGCTTCGTGGTGAACAGGAAGGGAATGTTAGTTGAAGACAGGCCAGGAAAAGGCATATCATGGATGGTAGGTCACCAGGGCAATGAGAAGCCCTTGCTAGCACTCAGGATGCAATTTCTTCATGCGGCTTACTGCTTGAGTAGGACGAGGATGACAGCATTCCCCTGATGCAGGGCAGCTTGTCCAGAAGCCATGAGCATCATGGTCCAACTGCCAGGCCTCTGACTTAGAAATAAGCCCTTGGATTACAATCAATTTAAAAACTCTTATTTTTGTTGCTTCAGAGCAATTAAACCTCTCCTTTTGCAATGCACACTAGGCAGGAAGAAAGCAACTGCCAAAGCTTGAAAGTCACCATGGTTTTTTGGGTGGAAACTGCTAAGCAGGGTAAGTCACACAGAGAAGTGAGAGAAGCAGGAAATATTCCTCAACAGGACTCTATTTTTTCAATTTAAGAGCTTTTAAATTTTACATATATATGCATGTCACACACACACTAATGCTGTATTTTGATTATTCTAAGATGTAGTATTTCACATTTTAATATCTCTGTAATTGAGGCATATCATACAATATAAATATTGAACTTTTAATGGTAAATAAAATATTACATCTTAAAATTAATAATTCATATATAATATGACAAGATATTTTGGGCTCTTTAAATATTAAAAATGCCCTTGGCCTCTACCTTTCCAAAGCATTAAAACCTGAATGAATCTGGACAAATACTTCAATTTTTCAGATTTACTGTTAACTCTAACAAGGTGAAGTTCAGCTTCAAGATTACTTGGCAGACGTCCCTAGCATTTAAAAAAATATACACTATACATATAGTGTATAAAAAATATACACTATATGTAAAAATATACACTATATGTAAAAATATACACTATACATATACACTATAAAATATAGTGTATAAAATGTACACTATACATATACACTATAAAATATATACATGATGTATAAAATACACTATGTACATACACATAATATATAAAAATATATATAATATATAAATACACAAAAATATATATAAAATATATACATAGTGTTTATACATAGTGTATAAAAATATACACTATACATATAGTGTATAAAAATATACACTATACATACAGTGTATAAAAATACACACTATACAATTAACATTAAGGAAAAACCAAATTTATCCAATAATCACAGCCCAGAGCATGAAGCATGTTCCAACTGTTC
>ML104776.1:148933-160098 GCA_003697995.1 Taxidea taxus jeffersonii
GGTCCTGGGATCAAGCCCTGGATCAGGCTCCCTCTCCCTCTGCTTATGTTCCCTTTCTCACTGTCTGTCAAATAAATAAATAAAATCTTTAAATAAGTAAATAAATGTATTTTCCCCTATCTGCATTGGAGGGGACCAGGACCACCCAGAACACCAAATATTCTAGACCATTGTCAATCACAGGTAGTAGATGGCCACACTTGGGGAGGCTTTTAAATTTGGATTCAACTTCCAAAGGATGCAAAGTATTCTCTCAACCTCTTGCCCTTTGTTTCCATTCTCCCTTGACCAAAATTAAGAAAGGAAACCAAGGTCAAGGATGTCTCCTTCATCCTTTTCCTCTTAACACCTGCCTGGGTTTATGAAAATTTAAAACCAGGCAATGCTCATTCGGCCTGACCTTCAAACTTAAAATCAGTATTTGGGAGTAGCCAAGATAAAGGTCCAAATGTGTTTCTGCTAAAGCCTCAATTGAGCAGTTCTTAATGAATTAGACTGTGATGCTTATATCCATGAAGTAGAGGTTCAGGGGAGAACCCATCTCATAGGCATCAAGAGAGGGCTTCATAGTCTTAAAGATCAGTTGATAACCATAAGGGAGGCCAATGCACATGGAAAGCTTTAAACTCAGTATATTCCATCATTAAAAAGGACATGAACCCCAAAATGGACATGGATTAGGACAATACAGTTTTTTTTTTTTTTTAAGATTTTATTTTTATTTATCAGAGAGAGAGAGTGAGAGCAAGCACAGGCAGACAGAGAGGCAGGCAGAGGTAGAGGGATAAGCAGGCTCCCCGCCGAGCAAGGAGCCCGATGCGGGACTCGATCCCAGAACGCTGAGATCATGACCTGAGCCAAAGGCAGCCGCTTAACCAACTGAGCCACCCAGGCGTCCCGACAATACAGTTTTTAAGATGCTCCTTTAGAGGCAAGAATATACAATGGGGAAAAGATAGTCTCTTCAACAAATGGTGCTGGGAAAACCAGACAGCTACATGCAACAGAATGAAACTGGACCACTTTCTTACACCAGACATAAAAATAAATTCAAAATAGGATTAAAGACCTATATGTGAGACCTGAAACCATAAAAATCCTTGAAGAAAACACTGGCAGTAATTTCTTTGACATCTTCTTTGACCATAGCAATATTTTTCTAATAGGTCTCCTGAGGCAAGGGAAAGAAAAGCAAAAACAAACTATAGGGACAGCACCAAAATAAGACGCTTTTGCACAGCGAAGAAAATCATCAACAAAACAATAAAGACAACCCACTGGATAGGAAAAAATATTTGCACCATATATCAAGTAAGGGATTAGTATCCAAAATATATAAAGAACGTCTATAACACCAAAACAAAAACAAAAACTCAAAAATCCAATCCAATTTAAAAAATGCACAGAAGACATGAATAGACATTTTTCCAAAGAAGATTTACAGATAGCCAACAGACATTTGAAAAGATGCTCAATGTCACTAATTATCAGGGAAATGCAAATCAAAACTATAAGGAGAGATCATGTCACACCTATCAGAATGGCTAGAATCAAAATGACAAAAAAGAACAAGTATTGGTGAGGATGTAGAGAAAAAGGAACCTTCATGCACCACTGATGAGAATGCAAACTGGTGCAACAACTGTGGAAAACAGTATGGAAGTTCCTCAAAAAATTTCAAATACAAATACCATACGATCCAGTAATTCCACTACTAGTATTTACCCACAAAAACCAAAAACGCTAATTTGAAAAGATCTATGTACCTCTATGTTTACTGCAGTACTATTTACAATAGCCAAGATATGGAAGTAACTCAAGTGTCAGTGCACAGATGAATGGTAAAGATGTGGTAAGTACACACAATGGAATATTACCCAACCATAAAACAGAATGAGATCTTGCCATTTGTGACAACATGGATGAACCTAGAGAGTATTATGGTAAGTGAAATAAGTCAGACAAAGACAAATACCATACGATTTCACTTATATGAACAATCTAAAAAAAATGAATAAACAAAATGCAAAAACAGACCCATAAACACAGAGAACAAACTGATCGTTGTTGGAGAGAAGTAGGTGGGAGGATGGGCAAGATGGGAGAAGGGGAGAAGGACATACAGGTTTCCAATTATGGAATGAATAAAATTCACAGAGATAAAAGGTATAGCATAAGGAATGTAGTTCATGATATAATAATAGTGTTGTACAGTTGACAGATGGCAGCTACACTTGTGATGAGCCCAGCATAATGTATGGAGAAGTTTAATCACTATGTTGTACACCTGAAACTTATGTAATGTCGTATGTCAACTAAACCCCCCCCAAAAAAATTTTTTTTAAAGATTTTATTTATTTGACAGACAGAGATTAAACAAGTAGGCAGAGAGGCAGGCAGAGAGGGGAGGGGAGAAGCAGGCTCCCTGCCGAGCAGAGAGCCCGATGCGGGACTTGATCCCAGGACCCTGGGATCATGACCCGAGCCGAAGGCAGCAGCTTAACCCACTGAGCCACCCAGGCGTCCCTAAACCCAAAAAATTTTTAAAAGGTGCTGCTTTATCTCCAATTACATTTTCTACTCACCACAAATGGAAGCATAAATAAATATTTGTATTCCTCTAAAGACTCTAGATGGGAAGTACTTCTAAGAATTTTAAAGGCAAAGACAGAGAACCCACTGAGACAGAAAAAAAGTTATAGGTCAGTGCTACTATAATAGTTTCGGGGTGGGGGGAACAGTCTCTTTTGGGAAAACGTAATCAAATACAGGAAACAAAAAGAGATCATAGATTATTACACATTACACATGAAAATTAAAAATACAGTGACTTTATTTCCATCTTCTTACAGTCCCCAGTATCACATGTGGTAATAAGCATCATCTCTATAAACACAAAAATATTTCAATAAAGCATGTTACAAGATAGTATATGTAAGCAACAGTTTGGCAGAATGTTATCAACTCTAGTAGTTCATAGCCCCCTTCCCCCACAAAAAAGCCAAGTTTTAAAATTCAAAAGTAACAGTTAGCTTTATTTAACATATGTTATACCTTAACACTTAAAATATCATGCTCTAGTTAAATATTTCATCAACAACACTGTATACAAATAAAATATTACACAAAATATATTTAAGAAAATGTTTTGGTCTTTGATCTGAACAATAAATAAAAACACAGGCACTTCTACATTGAGACAGGGAAGCAGTCACTACTCAGAATAATTTTGTGTAAGCGGCATGTGAAAATATGGCAAGAATAGAATCCTGGAGTTTTAAACTGACAATCCACTCATGAGAAGGTCTGCAGTTTCCATCTTTTCACTTACAGTTCAGAAATAACACACACTTTCCTGGTCCACACTGAAAAATCATAAGCACAATATGGTCACCAGGGTCCATCCAATTTTCAGTTGACCATTACAGAATCACACTCATTACCGTCAAACACTAAAATCTGAGAACTATCATACCACCCATCAAAACAAAAATAACAACAGTTAAACTTTCTCCTTATTATGGCTAAGACCATAACAAGGCAAAGCAGATAAATGTCACACAGTGATTCTCATTCTTCAAAATTAACTGACCTTAACACAAGAAAATACTGCTTGGGTGGTGGAAAATTTTGACAGAAGTTAATTTTTCTAGGCAATTTAAAAAATTCATCCAAATTTCATGAAAATAAATGGAGTTCCAGTCAACAAAACCCACTAGATTATATACAACAAAGTCTTTGTAGCCAAGATGTTTGTTTATAAACACCTAAATTGCAGATAATTCACTCATTATAATGGAAAGTTGGAATATGATCATATGAGGGTAAAACATAAATAACCTAAAATGGTCAAATTCCAGAAGCTTATGATTTCAGATGAGAAGGGAGGCAAATTAGAAAATAATGGCCATTTGCCATAGGAAGGATCAGAACCAATCGTCCCACCACATCCTCCATAAAAAAAACTGTAATCTGCTTTCCCTCTTCAGAAAGTACCACACTGGAGGGTTGAGAGGCCCTCAAATGGATACTACTAATAAAGGCAATTTTGATGGTTTAACATAGAAGTTACCCCTAATGTGAAAGAACACAACATGGGAACTATTCAAGATAGGTCTTTCTAGGCAAAATTTAGTTTGTATATATTTCAGCAATTTAAATGAGCATTTTGCAACCGAGACCAAATATCAATCATCTCTTGAGGTTTTCTACTATGTACTAACATCAAATCTACATAGGAACAAATGTTATTCTTGTTTTTCTCTTCTATATCAAATGTCTTGAAGCCTTTATGTTTCTCTGGAACGAGGCCGAGCTTCTGAAGGCACATTCCAGTATAAACATCATCAATGGGGTAGAGAAGGACCTGGTCAGTTATATTGTACAGCCTCAGGGCCAGGTGGCCAGAGTAGAGAAAGCCGCCTCCCCCCGCATAAGGCGGATAGACGCCAGTGTAAACAACTTCTGGGATGTAGTACTTCAGTTTCTTATCCCGATGAGGTCCAGCATTGTGGATCACATCACCTATAAACAAATCTTTGGCTTTGTTCTTGGGTAAGCTATTCAAGTAATTCAGGATGTGATGGGTATTCACAAAAACATCATCATCGCCCTTGAAAACAAACTCGGCATTTGGGCAAGAAGTGCTCACCCACCTGAGAAAGAGCACTTCTTTCAAGGACAAGTTGAAGAAAGTGTCTCTATAGTTCCACATAAGAATGTCTTGGTGCTTCTCACTCTCAAATTTCAGCATGTCGGACAGGTCTGGGTGGTTGTCCTCCGGCGGGGTCTGACCCAGTAAGAAGACTCTCACTACCGTTTGGTTCCCCACATTGGTTTCTCTGCCCCAAGATTCCCGAATTGCTTGCCTTCTAGCAAAATGTGGGATGAGGGACTTTATTGCCAGTAATAAGAAGGGTTTCTTTGCACATTTATCTGGTTGATCTATTAGTAGTGAATAATTTCGACATCTCAAATACAGCAGAAAGTCTTTAAATCTGTCTGGCAAATTGCTGAAACCTGAAACTACTGACATGACCCTGAGGTCAGGTTCACAAAAATTTAGATGGCTTATGTTGGAAAACCCGTACACGTCCCCTGTCTGGTTGGCCAATGTGTTCAAGATGGGATTGTACCGCCTGTTCAGCTTTTCTTGCTCTCTGTTCCAGTAGGCCACAGGGGGATCTGAGATCTTCCAGAACTTTTCTTTGGGAATTATTACTTCCCCCTTTCCATTTTTTTCCTGGCTGCTACTTTTGGAGACTTCCACGATCAAATAAATGAAGACATTAACCATCATCAGGATACCCAACAATTTTATTCTTCGACGTCCAACACTCATTTCTCATATCTGTAATAAAAAGGAGGAGCACTGTATTAATTAGGTAATTATTAGTTTGCATTTGTGGACATATGTCACTTGACTCTTTATCTTCTCTAGAATAGTGGTTTAGAACACAGATTCTAGACCTGTACTGCCCAGGTTCAAATCATGGCCCTACCATTCTAGCTCTGTGACTGTGGGAAAGTTGTGTAAGCTGATGTCTCAGTTGATATGATGTCTCATCTATAAAATGGGGACAATAATCCACTTCACAGGACGGTTGTAAAGGCGCTACGATTTTATATGTAAAGCTTTGGAAACAGTGGCTAGTCCACAGCAAGGAGTACACAAATAACTATAAATAGTGTGGCTGTGTAAGATACCTGAGGGCAAAGATACGCATCTACTAAAAACCTCACGGGTGTCCAGCTTCCTTGCTTATAAGGACACACATAGAAATCAGTGTGTTACAAGCTGATTTGCTCACAATTCATAGCAAATACATTTTATATTGTGACCCGGTACACACATGTATTTATAGGTGCATTGCAATGTATGCGTTGCCATGTAATTCACAAAATTCTCCATTTCCTTCTATTTCATTTTTTAGAAAATGGTGGTCCCCACCCTGAATTGTTTCTCAACCCACCATTTGACAGATGAAAACAAGTCAAGGGAGAGAGATTAACATGCTTGCCCAGGGTTGCAGGGTTACTAAGTAGAGGAGACACTAACCTTACTAGAAAATGGTAAGACTCATACCAGCTTTAACCAACTAGCCCCAAACTGAGAACCACTGAAATACCATCAACAGAGGAATGGATTAACAAACTGTGGCATATTCATAGAGTGGAATAACCCTCAGCAATAAAAAGGAAATGACTTCTGCTAGCAGCAATACTACAACACTGTGCATGAAAGACAGACCTCAGGGGGGCCTGGTTGGCTCAGTCACAAGAGCCCTGAGTTTGAGCACCAAGCTGGGTGTAGGGATTACTTCAAACAAAGAAACAAAGAAGTATTTATAAATGAAGAAGGAGAAGGAGGAGAAGACCACCACCTCAGGGCAGCCAAGTGGCTCAGTGTTTAAGAGTCTGCCTTGTCTCCCCCAGGGCCCTGGGATGGAGCCCCACAGCAGGCTCCCTGCTCACCAGGGAGTCTGCTTCTCCTTCTGCCACTCTCCCATCCCCACCCTCCCCTCATGCTCATGCTCTCTTTTTCTCTCAGATAAATTTAAAAACAAAAGAAGAAGAAGACCTGAAATTCCATTTATGTCAGGTTCAAGAAGACAAGATTAGTCTAAGACCTAGAAATGTGAAAATGATAGGGATCGACATTTTGACTACAGAGGGGCAGGAGGGAACTTCCCAGGGCATAGAAATGTACTGTGTATTTCTTGGCCTGGATGAGGGTTTCATGGATGTATACATTTGTCAAAACTCAAACTACATACTTAAGAGCTCTGCTGTTTATAGCAAAATGAAAAAGGGAAATGAAAATGGCATTTTCGTGAAATATCAAAGGCCAAGAATAGATTCCAGGCTGTGGCCAACAGAAGAAAAGAAGAGAGAGCAACAAAGTAGTTTGTGGGGGATATAGCTCCAGAGTTCTAGCACTATAGAGATCAATGACCAACAAGAGGAACCATTTAGATAAGCCTGACATTAAAAGACAACCCAAAAATGTGGAATGGCAATACACTGTAAGGAATTTTCTTATCAGGTTAATTCTACAACTGAGAATCTATACTTAGAATTCCTAAAAACAGTTGCATTCCAGGCATGGTGTAGTATCCTCCTTGATAGGGGGAAGCGAGGAAGTAGGTGTTATTACTTTTATTCCCATTTTATACCTGAGAAGACAGATTTAAAGAAGGCACTCTTAAGGGCAGAGCTAGGTTCTAAGGCCACCAAGTCAATGAGGTTCCATGGTCACCTAGTCAAATGGTAGCCACTCTCCTCCGACCTCTAGAAACAAAGCTGGGTGCCCATTTTAATAAAGGTTAGTGTTTATTATTTTTTAATATAAGAGGATTTTTAAGTTTACTGGGTTTTAACAAATAGTCCCAAGGTAGAAGTATTTGGCATGCTAAGAATGCTGTAAAGTTATCACATGCCTGACAGCCCAGATTAGATGGGTTGGAATTCACAAATTCTTTTATGTCTCTCAAGATCTGTCTAGTAGATCCCTATCTAGTTGCCTGTGTTTACTACTGCTAAATAGCTTTGGCTATAGACACAGCAGTAAAAGGTGTTTAAAAAAAAAAAAAAAAGCCCCATCCCATACCCCCACACTCCTAAAGCTTTTGCATAACTAGAAAATATGACAGATGACAGTTATGTGGGTGCCCTCAGCTCACCCAGTTAGCAGCTCCCATCACCATCCCATTTCTCCCCTCACTTCTTAACCACTACCTATCTCCACCCCTGAAGAATCCCACCACTGAGCCACCAAGAAAGGGCCATTTTAAAAAAGATATTTATATATTTAGAGAGTGAGCAAGCAGGGGTGAGGCGGGGTAGGTGGAAGGAGAGAGGCAGATGGAGGGGGAGAATCTTAAGCAGACTCTCAAAAGGTGGGGCTTGATCTCACAACGCTGAGATCATGACCTGAGCTGAAATCAAGAGTCGGACACTTAGTCGAGTGAGCCACCCAGGCGCCCCAAGAAAGGGCCTTCTTAAACTTCCTCCAGAGAAGGAGTTAAACCCACAAGATATTTCCTACTCCTTAACTCCAGTTTGAAAGGGCCCCAAGGCACACACAACCTGAATAATTCAAACACTCATACCCAAGTCTAGGGTCCGCACCCTCCTTAGGTCAGGCTCCTTTCAGATGAGCTTTTGGGCAAACCTAAGGAATAAACTGAAGGTCTCAGTCCCACACACCTTTGGCAACTTAAACCTCTTTGTTCTGGGCCTTTCTTACAAGGAGAAGAGAACTCAAATGGACACTCAGAATGTACTTGTATGGGTACTTCATAGAGGTAAAGAAATAGCCATCTTTTAAGAAAATAAATCATAATTTTAAGGGTTTGGTTTTGTTTTTTTTGTGTTTTTTTGTGGGGCTTTTTTGTTTTGTTTTGTTTTGTTTTGTTTTCTGGCTTCTAGATGAGACAAAATGGTGTTTAAAACAACTGATTCTCTCTAAATTGGGCTAACTCTCCTAAAGCTACAGTAGCTCTCGACTCCGTATCTCTGATCTCTATGTCTTGGGTGCTTCGTGTAAACAGCTTGAAGCAAGGGCATTAAGGAAAAGTATGAGGATGAATGGAGAAAGTCCACAATGAGGAAGATTTGGAAGGTACTCAGGAAAAAACAGCACACACTGTGAACAGCTAACTACCCGAAATTTTCAACTCAGAAAAGGAATGTGGCTATCAGCAGACTATTTCTGAAATTTCTAGAGTAAGAGAGGTCAGCTTAAGGAAGAAAAAAGGGAAGCACAGAACTCTACATAACGGGCTCTGAACCTGTGAGCTGATCTTCCTAGAGGAAGATTCCGGGTGAATAATATGTGAGATGATTCCAGATAAATGAGCTAGTAGTACGTTCAGGAATCCAACCATAACTGTCTGAAGTGATGGTCTGAAGTTTCTGTCATGGGAAGCACCGTTCCTTCTTTTGGGAATAATTTGAGGAAAACATCAGAAAACATGTTTTCTGGCAAGATTTCCAACTTTATCCATTGCAATTCAGGCTTTTATTTCCATGATCAAGACCCAGCCAGGAATTCCCATCACCTCAGCCAACACAGGGTTCTGTGGGTCTCAAAGGGACACCACCCTTCCATCTGCCCAAGGATTCCAGACTGCAGAGCATTTTCTTGTGCAATTCTCATCTGCGTCCCCTAAGGGAAGCTGAAAGGATAGCCCCTTAACTGAGAAAAATGGAGGCTCAGAGACAGTTAACTGAGCTGCTTAACTATACCTCATAAATACATGAGGGTGACATGATGCAGCTTTCTCGTTCCCAAGCCAGGGCTCCTTGGATCTCCTTTTTCTACAAAGCACGGCCACATTCTTGTAACCCGACCCAGATAGGCCAATAGCAAAGTCTCAAGGGCTGGCTCAAGACTAAAAAAAAAACAAACCCAAAGCACAGGAAAATACTCTTTGTTAGCTCAAATGGACCCAAGGTACATTTGATCATTACCAAGACTCTCCAAAGAAAGGGAAATGGGAGTGCCTAGAAGCTCCCAGCCCCCCTTCTGAGAATGGGCCAGCCTTCCCAGGTCCAAATTCCCAAACATGCAGCTTAGGCTAACTCTCACCACTACTTGCTCAGTGCATTTCTTCCAACCTGAGAAGTAAGGATGGGAAAACTGAGATTCTCAATTATACATTTCCATCTAGTTTAAATGTCATCTTTCATTTGTGACCTGGGCACAGTTCCTCACATGAGAACTTGGCTTTTGGCAGACTCTTACAACAAACCAAAGTTCATGGAAAGGAGGATGAAACAGTGACCCCATAAAAATATCTGTGGGAAAAAGCTCTCTGAATATCTGACTAAATATTCCCATTGCAGACATAAAACCAATACGTGTCCTTTTCTGAGCAGGAAGTTACATTGCTTAAAAAGAATTTGAGTAAGAAAACTTACCCCGAAGCTGGGGAAGTTGTTATACAACCCTTACTGTGAAACACAGAATTTTTATGGTGAGCAAGAGAAAGAGGAGAAAATCCCATATGCAAACAAAGATTAACCTTAGCTTTTCACCTTGTGCCTGGGAGTAAGGCCTCCCTGCGCCCCCATAAGGACTGAACAGTTTTGAAATTTCTAAAACACTTCAGTTAGTTCTGTTTAATGGAAAAGAACTTCCTTCTTTATTTTGCAATTAAAATATTTAGAAAAGCGAGGTAGAAACAGGAAAAATACACTTGTTAGCTGAAAATGGATTACAAAATAGCACAGATGTTATGCTTAAACTATGTGAAAATCCAGATAAAATAACCACACAAAACCAAAGCTGGTTTAATCGGAGTGGTAGGATTGTAGGTTATTTGAACATTCTTTAATGCTGCCATACCATGTCTGTCCTTGAATAGCCTTGACCACACACATCTACTGCCTGTGTCATGGCCTCAGTCCCACAGTTACTCCATCACTGTACTGGACCCCGCAGGGTTCAGAAGAGGCTCTGGGGACAACATCCAACCCTAGCCCACCTGACAGCTTTCTATGAGCCTGTGCCATTTATCTGAAGCCATCTATTAGAAAGGACTATGAACACATATGCCCTGTTTTAATAAAAACTTAGGTACCTGCCAGGCACCAGCAATCCCATGAGGCAGGTACTCTCAGAGAGGTGATTTAACTTGCCCAAGGTCACACAGCTGGTGAATGGCAGAGCCAGGATTCAAACCCAAGCAGCTTAAACCATGCTACAAGTGAACGATGCTGCACAGGGCTATGACTAATGGGGCATTAGTCTTATTTTCCATGGCTAATCTCCTTAAAAATTACTAAATATTTTAAAGCTTTGAATTTATACTTTTGAACCTACAAAACTACCATGAGTCAAAATCAGATATGGGAGGCAGGGTGGTAAATAAGTAGACTTGATTAATGACTATGTGTAAGCCAAATTCTGGGCAAAACACCTCACATACCTCATTTTGTTTCCCAATATGCAGTCCACACAGTTCCAGTATTTCATTCAGGGAGACTAGAGCAGGAACCATGGAATGGGATGATCTTAAAAGGTTTCCTCCAGTTCCGAAAGTCCTAGAAACACTGAAACAAAATGCTGGCCAGAAAACATTTTAATGTGGCCAGGAGAACTCATTCTCAAAACTCTGACTCCAGGACATTTTCTGTCTCTCTCTCTCTCTCTCTCTCTC
>RCUC01142534.1:0-23581 GCA_003697995.1 Taxidea taxus jeffersonii
GCGGAGGCCTGCTCCGGGCTTCAGGCTGGGAGGTGCTGCCGGTGGTGTCCGAGCAGCCTCAGGAGAAGGGAATGTAGCCCCCAAAGCCGTCACGAACATGTCAGAAACGAGATCAGTTCCAGGATCATAGTGTGGGCTTGTGGTTTCTCTCCTTTATCACCTGGCCTGGATCTTGAGCTCGGCCTCCCACCATGGCACTACTGGCCTGCGGCCCGGGTGACTGCCGTGGGGGCCCCTGGGGGGTGTGCAGCACCCTGGCCTCCACCCACTCAATGCCAGTAGCCTCCCAGTCTGGGCACCCAGAACCATCTGCGGAGGGTGTGGTGTTCCCTGGGGCTCCGTGCTGCCGGTCCAGGCCTCAGCTGGGTGGAGAGGCTGCCAAGGCTCCACACTTTCTGCTCTCTTCCCCAATTCTCTCTGCCCCCGTGTCTCCTTCCATTCGTGACGCGACAGGCGCCGGGGGATGTCCCCTCCTCAGCCTGCGGGGCGCTGCTTCAAGCCCATGAGACCCGCTGGGATGGGGGCAGCGTGCAGCTGGCCTGCCTGTGAGGCCCTGTCTTGGCGTGTTTGCCTCGCAGCCCGGACAGACCGCTCCCGGGCCTGGCCTCCTCCCAGCACGCACCCCTCCCAGGGGCAGGGCGCGGCCGCAGGAGGCTCGCAGAGGCCGGGGGCCTCCCGAGGGGTCTCCCTGCGGCTCTGAACACAGCCCGTGGGCACGCTGGGGTTGCTGTGCCCACCCGGTCGGAGAAGAGAGCGATGCTTCCGTGTCAGTGTCTGCGAAGCTGCCGCACAGACACTGCGAGGGTAGAATCCAAAATAGAATGTCTAGGCAGACTCCTACTGTCTGACCTTCTCTGCATTTCATGATCCACCCGATCTGGCCAGCAACCGGGTGAGTAAGCGGCGGTTCACTCGGCACCCTGTCACCGGGCCTGACGAGGCCCAGGTCACTGCTGGAAATTTCAGCCTGGCCGCCCCGGCGACGCGCGGCTGCCTTCCCCACTGGGGCTCCTGTGTGGTTTCTGAGCTGCAGTGTGCGTCTGGATCGTCGAGAACTGATTTCGAGTGTGCTAAGCCCCAAATTCCCAGGGCTGCTGAAACACAGAGCTCACTTTCAGCCGCAGGACCCCAGAGCTTCCATAAAACATGGAGGGAAGGCGGGACTGGGCTGGGTCTCCCCGGCTGGGAGGAGCCTTGGCGGCTGGGAGGGCTGCAGGGGCCCAAGCACAGCCAGCCTCAGTCACGCTGGGCTCGGCGGGGTCCGTGCGGAGCCGAGTCTGAGCTCTGGGGAAGCAGCCTGGTGTAGACAGGTCTCTGTTCTGAGTGAACTCTAAGTGCAAGCATTCGGCTTTATAGAACTAGGGACTGATTGTTTCCCCCAAACTTAAGGCTTTGAATGTCCAACTTCCGGGCAGGGCTGGTGCCCCTGGCTGTGCTGGGGGAGGGGTGGACCCCATCCCTCGTAAGCGGCCAGAGCCAGCCGCTGAAACTCCCCTGGAAGCTGAGGGAAGGCCCAGGCCATCCCGTAAGGGGCGGCGGCCGACTCAGCCCCCCGCCCTGGCTGTCTCCATGAGGGCCCTCAGGCTGTGGGCTCGGGGGCTGCAGCCCGTTCTGGGCACCTGGGCCCCACCCAGAAACGCTTGTGGGTGTCACAACTGGGGAGGGCTGGGGCTGGCATCCAGCAGGGGGGCGGGTGTGCTGAGCACCTGCAGTTTACAGCTGCCCACCCCCCAGGAGATCTACGCCCCAGTCTCCTGGGTGCTGCTGCTGCGGCCCCTGCTGTTCCCGACCTCACTCTGGGAGGCACCCTGGCCCCTGGCTCCGGTGGCTCCCCCCTGAGCTGAGCTGAGGGGATTAGATCTGACAAGGCATTAACACTCAGAACATACAGAGGACTCCTGAAACTCACCACCACCACAAAAAATGTTCAGAAGTGGGAAAAAGACTTGAACAGACATTCTCCAAAGATATACAAATGGCCAAAGGAGACATGGAAAGATGCTCAGTATCACTCCTCATCAGGGAACTGCAAGTTAGAACCACGAGGTCCCACCGCACACTCACGAAGATGGCAAGGGTCGGGAAAACAGGGACCGGAGCATGCGGAGAAATGGGGCCCTTGCGCGTTGTTGGTGGGAACACAAAATGGCGTAGCCGCTGTGGAAAACGGTATGGTGGGTCCTCAAGACAGTGAACGCGGAATTACAATTTGATCCATGAACCCCACTTCTGGGTACAGACCCCCAAAACGGAAAGGGGTCTCGAACAGGTATCTGTACATGCGTGTTTGCAGCAGAATGATTCCCGAGAGCCACCACGTGGAGGTGGCCCAGGGTCCACGGACGGATAACTGGAGGCCAGCGGGGGCCTATGCATCTAATGGCGTCTTAGTGACCCACGACAGGTGCGGCAACACAGACGGCCCTCGGGGACACGGTGCCGAGGAAAACGAGCCGGTCAACGTGAATGCGTGTAGCGCCCCTGATCTCTTCCCAGTGCTTGGGGTGGTGCGGTTTACAGTCTGTGTATTCTAACAGGTTTTAAATGGCCAAAAAAGGACGCGTGCAAAGAAGCGGTTGTGGCCACCTGGGCTCCTTGTCACTGCACCTGCTGCCCTGGGAAGACACAGGTGTGCTCACTGCAACTCAGCATTTTGTGATCCTGGGCGCCTTCTCCTAACACAGCTGCGCGGTTGATGACATCAGTCGTTGATGACACCAGAAGAAATTGACATTATCCAAAATGTAGAAGTTCTTCTGGGAAATTTGAGAAAGGATCTCGGACTGCAAAGGCTCATCTTTTGTGAGGTCCTTTGTCCCTGCTCTGACACTGGCCACCTAGACGGGGACGCCCAGGTGAGCGCCAGGGGGGCTGGGGCAGGGCTGGGGCTGCCGGGTAGAAGTGGATCCCCCAGGCGGACACCCATGGAGCCTGCTTGGGAGTAGAGCAGCCGGCTCCGAGTGAGGGACCCCCAGGTCTGAGAGAGGGACCCTTGGCTCTGAGTGAGGGACCCTGGCTCTGAGGCACAGCATGCCCTGGGATGTGACAGGCACTCCCAGTGTGGACATGCAGTTTGAACCCTGGTTCTGCAGTTGACCATGTGTCATTAGGGTGAGCTCTCTGGGTCTGTGTCCTCCCTGAGAGCGGGGCGGTGATCCTGCCCAGTGCCCTCCCCGAGAGGCTTTGTACCCAGCAGGCGTCCCTGATCCAGGAGCTGGAAATGCATCTTCATAAGGGGCTTGGCTCCCCCTTTAGTACAGATTCTCCACCTAGACCGCCCACTTCCCACCTGCTGTCTGTCCGTGGCTCTGCAGGTCACAGTCCCGGACCTGGGGACCGCCACACAGGTGCTCAGCAGAGCGCTGGTGGGAGCTAGGGGTGTGGGCTGGTGTTGCCCCTTTTCAGGCTAGCCATCCTGTGTCGGCGTGTCCATGGCTGGAGAAGGGCCTTCCTGGGGACCCGGCGGGCATGGTGCATTGGCCACATGCGAGACAACATGGTTCCTCCCTCTTCAGTCCCCAGGCCCCTTCTCCCAGGCGGTCGTGGGTCCCATCAGTTATGAGGACAAGCGGGAGGTCACTCGGCCCCATGTCTGGTGGGTTCGAAGCAGACAACGTCACAGCTGGGGATGCTGCTTAGAAACGGGGCTTTGATCAAATGTGGTGTGCGAGGGGAGGCCCTCCATCAGAGGCCCCGACTCCCGGAGGCCCGGGCAACGGCCCGACCCCAGCAGACCCTCTAGGACAGCGACAGGGACAGACAGCAGGTGGGAGATGGAATGGCCAGTCCAGGGGTTTCCTGGGGGCCACAGGCCACGTGCACCCCCTGGAACTTCCCACCTGCCCGATGGGACACCTCCAATCACCTGTCTAGGGGGACGGCCCAGACTGGCTTCCAGACACCGCTGATGGGAGGTCTATGGACTTGTCCTTTGGACGGCAGGACCCGGGTCCCCTTCATGGCTCCCAGGCCCTCCCCTTCCACGTGCCCTCCAACTGATGCCCTGACACCTTTGCCCCCACAGAGCACACAGCAACCCCTAGGCCTTCTAGAGCTCCAGGCGTGAAGTCCTGTTGCCCCCGGCAGGCCCACTGGCAATGGCACCAGTGTGACCCCCTCTTCAGGCCGGTGACCTCAGGCGATGGTGCCCTCATACCCTCTACCTTCTGGCCCCACGCGGTGCCTGGTGACCCTGCACATTGACGTCCTCCCTCGGAGATGAGAGAGACGAGCTTCCAGCCAGAAGCCTCAGGTCCCGCCTGCTTCTCAGTGACCTCTGACTCTGGACCTCTGGTTTCTGAGGTCCCCTTTGTCCTAACGGTCAGTGTTCATGTGCTGTCCCCCCACAGTGGGAGCAGCCCACCCCCGTGGAAGCTGTATGCTCCCCCCTTCTGCGGCTGGGCCCTCATGGCCTTGCCCGGCCGTGTCCTGTCCACGCCCCGCCCGGTTCCTGTGTGCCCGGGCTCTGCAGGCCCCGCTCGTCTCTGCTTCAGCTCTCTGCTTCCTCGGGACTCAAACACCTGCTATGCCTGTGGGCCCACAACAACCCCGCCCACACCCCCGCTGGGTCTGAGCTCCCACTGAGGCCCTATAGCTCCTGGAGGCTGCATTCCATTGACTCCACACCAGCACTGCCCGGTCTCTAGCCTCCTTGCCCATCCCCATGCCCCAGGATGAAGGGCGACTGGCCATCCGTCCCTCCCAGGCTGCCCCGTCCCTGCACAGGGTCCAATTTTCCAGAGCCTTCCACATCCATCCCCCACTGCACAGACCTCTCCCCTTGAGCTGAACCGTGCCATTCCTATAGCTTCAGCTAAAATACCCCTTCTTGAGGAGGTGTGTCCTGACCCTCCTGTAGGTTCCTCAACAATCTAGAGGGTCTCTGTGGCAAGGTTGTCCATGGATCAGGTCTCATCCATTCCTGAGGACATCTCCTGGGGGCTGTGAGCTCTGGGGACATGTCCTGGGGGCCTAAGCTCCGGGAACACATCCCAGGGGCTGTGAGCTCTGGGGACATGTCCTGGGGGCCTGAGCTCTGGGGACACGTGTCTTCTCTGGCCTGATGGACAGGTCAGAGTGTAATTGCCTGGCAGGCCCCTGGGGGGACAGCTTTCCTGCCCCTCAGAGGACAATGCAGGGGTGACTGCCTTCTGGCAGGAGAAAGCCACCCACAGAGGGGACCCCCCAGTGATGCTATTGGCTTCCTCCCTTTCCACCTGAAATCATCTCCCAACAAAGCTGTTGTGTCCAAGCTCCATTGGGCCACACTCAGCACACAGGTGGCCTGTCTCACGCCCTTGTGACAGCAGTGCTGTGAGACCACATGCCCAGGACACAGTCCTGTGCCAGCTGAAGTGCCCATGCCAGACTGAGCTCAAGAGAACAAATAGTAAATCCACAGAAATGTCTGGAAGGTTTGCTGTTGGGCTTACTGGAGACGTCTTTCAGTTCTGAAGGACAGGGGACAGGAAGGGGTGAGCCTGCTCCCCGCTGGGCGTAATGTTCCCCACGTCCATTCCATTATGGCTGGAGCCCCCCCGGGAGTGGCCGCCTTCTCACGCTCGGGGAGGGGGGCTGGTGCTCCTGCCGGCCTGCTCTGAGGCCCCTGGGCCACACGTTGCCGTCCTGACTGCTCATGGGGTTTGTGCACGGGGGCCTTCCGTACCAGCTGCGTCTTTGCTGACGGGGACTGGACGGGTCCCCTGCAGGCTCCCAGGACAGCAAGGCACCCTCTGTAGGGAACTGGGGGGCAGAATTTAATTATCTGAAGGGTCAAGAGATGGACTCCCATGGCCAGACAAGGCGGGTGCCAGGGAGGGAGGCTTTGCTGGGAGGGGACCACGTCTGTGGGGAGCCCCAGTCTGGGCTAGGTCCTGCTGGTCTTCACATGTCCCCCGCTCCCAAGGAAGACCTGGGGTGCATGTGGAGTGACAGACTGGGCAGGCCTCGTCCAAGCCCCTGTCCAGCGTGGCCCTCCACACCTGCTTCCTCATCTGTGGGCATGGGGCCTCCGTGGCACCTGCGGGGGTGCGACACGGGTCCCAGTAGGAGCAGCCCTGCCGCTGAGCCCTCCGGTCTGGGAGAGCCTGGGCTGGCTGCCCGTGGGCACCAGGCCTCTAGTGGCCCCCACGGGCTCCGATTAGCGGGCCGGGTCGAGCGGACGGGGTCTTTCTGCCTCAGAGCTCACACTCTGCGGGGAAATGCTGCAAGGCTGATTTCTAGGGAAGGCACGATGGACAGGGAAGGCGAGCATCACGGGCTGAATATGTTCAGAGGGATCCTAACCACCCTCCCTCACACCACCCGGCCCCGTGAATGAGACCTTGTTTAGAAATAGGGTTTCTGCAGACTATCAAGTTGAGACGAGCTCCTATTACAGTGGGCGCTGATTCCATACAACTGTGTCCTTCTAAGAAGAGGGAAATTTGGGACGCCTGGGTGGCTCAGTGGGTTAAGCCGCTGCCTTCGGCTCCGGTCATGATCCCAGGGTCCTGGGATCGAGTCCCACATCGGGCTCTCTGCTCAGCAGGGAGCCTGCTTCTCCCCTCCCCTCTTTGCCTGCTTGTGTGATCTCTGTCTGTCAAATAAATAAATAAAATTAAAAAAAAAATTAAAAAAAAAAAAAAGAAGAGGGAAATTTGCGGAACAGACACATGGGGAGGCCTGAAGGCTACGGCCACAAGCCCAGGGCAGCCGGACCCCCAGAAGGGAGGAGTGTGGCCCTGGGTCCCCCAGATGTCAGACTTCTGGCCTCCTGAGCGGTGACAGAATGAATTTCTGTTGGGTTGAGCCACCCAGTTTGAAAAAATGTGTCATTGCCGCCCAGGACACAAACACAACAGTTCAACAAGAAAACGTGCCTCCTATGGCTCCAGGACACTTCTGAGCCCCACGTGGCAGCAGCCCCATGGCCCCGTGGCCATCGTCCCCAGAAGGAAATGCTCAAGGATGGACATGGCCTTGGTGTTCCTTCTCAAGGGAAAGGTTTTATTTGCTTCTTCTGCGCACTCGGCTGCTGCAGGCCCCCGGGGAGACGACGCAGATCCCCCGCAGACAGCGGCCGACTGGACTCGCGGCTGACACTTTGTGAGCGTGGATGACTCAGGCCACGTGGGGCGGGGAAGCGGAGGCAGCAGGTTAATAATAATCCGTGCGTTACTGCTCACGGCTCTCCCTTCGGTCTTCTACTAAAGAACATTCACTGCAGGAAAGGATGGGGGCTAGAGGCCAGACCCACGGAGGAGTCGAGCCAACACACGTCCGCATCCCAGCTCCCCGGGGAGCGAGGGGGTCCCCAAGGGCACGCTTGGTTCCAAGGGCATGGGGGAGGGCTGCAGAGACTGCCGCGAGCAGCAGGTGTGTACACGCGTGTGACTGCACACGTGTCCTCTGTGTGCTGGTGTCAGCCTGTGTCTATGTCTGCTGTACGGTTCCCTTCGGAGAGAGTCCCGGGAATCACCCTTAGGCCCGTTCGGGAGACCACGCCCCTTCCCCAGCCCCTCTTCCCTCCCTTTCTCTCTCCCTCCCTCCCTTTCTTTGTTTTTTAAGATTTACTTATTTAGAGCGAGAGAGTGTGAGTGGGGGAGGGGCGGCGGGCGAGGGAGAGACTCCCAAGCAGACTCCCCACTGAGCGCAGAGCCCGACGCGGGGCTCGATCCCACGACCCTGAGATCCTGACCGGGGCCGAAACCAAGGGTCAGCTGCGTCACTGACGTGGCGCCCCCCAGGCGTCCCGCGAGACCGCTTTCTGGTTCTGGGTGCTGATTTCCTGGGAGTGCTTAGATTTTGAAAGACGTGTTTCCAAAATGAACGGGAAGTTCTCTAGCTATAAGCGATTTGGTTCCCAAACTCTTTGCTGCTCAGGGCTCGGCCGGGAGGGGGGGGGGGGGGGGGGTCTTTGTCTTGCCCACGGCAGGGGTGTCTCTCAAGGCTGGAGGCAGGAAGAGGGGAGAGGGGTCTCCTTGGCGCAGCTCCATCCAAGAGCTCAGACCCACACGCTAGCTGCCTTCCTGAAGTTTGGGACAGAACAAGGCTTGGACTTGTTCATACTAATGTGTGAATGACTGATGGCCTTTTAATGGTGCACATGCATTTGCACTTTTAGGATAAGATCCTATTAACCCAAATAGACCACTAATTGGTTGCATTCCTTTGGGGCTTGAGTGGAAGCCTCAGGGAGCAGACACGGGAGGGGGGGGCAGAGTCAGTCTCCATCAGTCCCCAGGATCCCCCAGCTGCTCCCCACATCTGAAGGCACCGCGCCCTATGCTGCAGAAGGTGGTGGGACATGCAGCAGGGACCCTGAAGGCTGGCAGAGATGGAATGCAGAGTCCAGCGTGGCTGGGAGGCTCAGGGCCTGGTCCTCCCTAGCCTCCTTCCCAACACCCCTCCTGGGACTCCCGGCAGGAGTTCCTCTGCTGGAAGGGGGGTGTGTCCTACAGGTGTGGGCATTTTGTCCTGTCCTCTCTGTGTCCTCGCGTCCTATAACACTGGGGACCCCAGCCTGGGCTGCCTGGTTCCTCTGGCAACGCGGGCAGAGTTGGGGGCCCCGAGAGATGGGCTCTGTCCCCCTTTCCGTCAGCTGCCTCAAACCGCTGGGTGGCATGGGGGCCAGGCTGCACCTGAGGCTGGGCCAAGTGTTTGTAGTCTACGTCCCCTGGGCTTGCAGCTGGAGGAGGGGCCTGAACTGCTTCTCTGATGGCCCCGAGGCAGGGCCACTCGCCCCGCCCCGCACCACATCCCTCGGGTGAGAAACGTGGCAGCTGGGGTCAGCCGGGTCTTGACCCCAGAGACCGTGCCCCTTCGGGCGTGTGCACTGGCGAGCTGTTACTGCTGGACCTGGCAGCCGGGGAGAGAGAGATGCGTGTCGGGTGTGAGGGTGGGAGCGGGGTCCCAAGCTCCAGGCACCCAGCGTCCTGGGGTCTGCCCAGGGACTGAAGGTCAGAGGAGGGTGGGGGAGCTGCAGATTCCTGCAGGAAGGGGCCTCCTCCTGCTCCCCATCGTCCCCCAGCTGGTCTGACAGTGTGACACCTGCTGGGGGCTACCACCCTGGGACACTCACGTCTCTGGGGCGGCCAAGCCCTTGCCTTGGAGACATGGTGCACATGCAGGTGTCACCTGCTCAAGTGGTCACGGTGAGACCGACCTACTGGTGCCATCCCACGACCCAGAAGGGCCGAGGGGCCACCAGGCTTCTTACAGGACTGACCTTCCCCGCCTCTCTGCCCACCTACCTCCCTCCCCTATACCGTGGCCCTGGCTCATGGGAAACCCTCTCCGTGGCAGAGCCCAGTGTGAACGTTAGGGCACACAGGGGCTCTTCCCCCTCTGCCACTGGGGAGGCAGTGCGGGCCTGTGGGCTTGCCCGAGATGCTGTGTGGGGAGCGCCGGGGGCCGGTTGCTGGTTTGTGACCAGGATGGAGCAAGGTGTCGCTGAGCCGTGCCTGCCAGAGTGCTGGCTTGGCCACGCGGGTCTCTGGCCCACAGGGTGAGAGGGCGCGGGGAGCAGAGGCCTCAGTCCTGGTGTGACCGGCTCCCGCGGCTCATCTCCGCACCATGGTGGCCGCGGCCCGTCTCAGAGCCCACCCCGGACCCCGCAGCGCAGGAAGCTGGTGAGCGAGCAGACTCTGGCAGGGCTGTTCGCGGACGGCTCCGGCAGGAGCAGAGGCTGGAGACCAGTCTCCATCCTGACCGCCTGGGGCCTTTCCTCTCTCATCCTGACCCTGAAGGCTTCCTGTGCCCCTTGCCGATCGGCGTGACGGCACCCTCCGCGCGCACCCCCGACTCAGGGCAGCAGGCGAGCTCCTGGGGCGCCTGGATGTGGCCGGTGGGCCATTGCCGCACAGTGGCCACCAACACGGGCCTGCGGGCCGCTGCTCCCAGACCGTCGGCAGCTGCCACACATGCATGCACATGTGTGTGTGCCGTGCGTCTGTGCCGCTGACTCGGAAGGCTGCTGGGCACTCAGTTCCGCATCTGGGCAGAAAAATCATTTCTTGGTGCTGCGCTGCTTCCAAATCTTTGCTGTCACGGGACAGCCGGTTGGCCGGGGGCACGTGGTCAGATGTGTGGACCAGCTCGCTGAGCGCGAGCCCTCCCCGGTGATCCCGCAGGAATGCTGGTTCCACCGGACTGGGCGATGTGGAAACTGAGGGGCAGGCGGAGGCTCATCCCAAAGGCCCGGTGGGCAGCGGATGCCCGGTGCTCCGCTGGGAACCACGTCCTCCTCAGCAGCCCACTCTGGGGAGCTCCTGGCGGTCGCTTCTCCTAGACATTCTGGGCCTGGCCAGAGCCCGTGTCTCTCCGTCGGCTGCTCTCGGGCTGTCTTGGGACTCAGCAGGCCTTGCTCTGGGGGTCATTCTGGGTGGGTGGGATGCGCAGGAGTGCCCGCGGGGTGCGGGGCCCATCCTCCCTGGTGCTCTTGGCCGGGCTGCCCCATGACTAGCCCCTTCCCTGGCTAGCGTGGCCTCCGCAGGCAGCAGGAGGCGGAAGGGCCTGACACGCGCCTCACCAGCCAGGACTCCGTTCTGGGGTTGCAGCTGCCAGGAGCGCCCGCCGCCTGGAGGTGTCGCCCGGGCCCGCCCCCACCCCGCCGGCCTCCAGCTCACCCACATACCTGGGGCCTGTAGTCACCTCCTCCCTCGCCCCTGTCGGCGGGCCAAGGCCCAGGGAGGTGGCAGTGCTGGGCGGCTCCCTCGCTGGGCTGCGAGCACAGCTCTGGGATGCGGCAGAGGTGCGGGTTCGGATCTTCACCATCTTCTCATTTCAGCCTGCGCGACTGGACGGCTGCTCCCGGGGCCCACACCCGGCTCCTTTATTGGCCCCTCACGGCGGGGAGGGGGAGGGGCCGGCCGGCACAGCTGCAACGAATTAAAACCACCCGTGGAGACTCACACGGCTCGGCAAAAACAGTCTTTTCACAGCAAGGCAGGAAGGAAACCACAGCCGAACGTAAAAAGCCTCCAATGTTGGGCCCGGGGTCCGTGCAAATCTAACCCACAAGCAATGAGCTTTGTGTTCCACCAGTGTCCCTCGCTGGAGACAAGGAGACCCCCATGCGGCCGCAGCCCTCCTCTTCTCCTGCAGCCGGGCCAGCCAGCGGCAGGCTCCCAGGCCGGGGCACCTCACCCCTGCACCCGGGGACCTGCTCCCCAAGTCCCTCTGCATGGGCCACAGTGGAGGGCTCCCCGCACACTTGCCCGGGCCAGGAGGCACTGATTCCACTGACTGAAGTCAGACTTAAAATTTCGTTTAAATGTGACAAAGGACTTGAGACAAGTTGTCCTCTACGAGGATTTATTCTTCTGGTCTGAAAAGGACTTTCCTCTCTTTTTTGGGGGGACTTTCTGCCATCGTCATCACGTCTCTGTCAGCCCTGGGGGTTGCCCAAACGAGTACTGTCCAAACTGAAACTCTGAGGTCGAGACCACCGTAAAAACAGAGCCCAGATTTGGGACCACGTTCCACCCCACCCCGAACTTCTCTTCTTCTCCATGAACTGGGGGCACGGGGAAAGCTGTCCTCTGCACGGTGGGGGGAGCCCTGGTGCCGAGCCCCCTCCACCCTGTGCCCCAGTGGAGCCCCGAGGCCGCTGGCCCTCACTGTGGGTGGGCGCCAGGAGGGGTTCGGGCCCTGGGGTCCCTCCCTTGCCATGTGAACAGCTGTTCTGGCAACTCTGAGTGCAGATCGGTTTGGGAACGAGCTCAGATATGCAAAGTGCGCGCGGAGGTGAGGGGTCACCGTGTCCTTCCAGGCCAGCCCCGGGCCCCTCCAAAGGCCGGCCTGGCCCCACGCCTCATGGCCCTTCAGGCTCTTTTCACAGGCTGCTCCTCTCCCCCTCTGGGCCTGTCTCCGCCCCCAGCTCCAGGACGCTGCGCCGCTGGGGCCCCCCCACCCTGTGCCCGCTGCCCCGGCACAGGCCTGTGCAGACGTGTCGGGCCTGGCAGCGGCCGCCTAGGCTCCGAGCAGGGCAGCCTCACGCCGCGCCTGGAACACGGCCCGCGAGTTAGAGGCCCCTCTGAGTCACAGTTTCCAGAGCTTCGCACCCTGGCCTCCGGGCCGTGGCTGCGTCAGGCCTGGGAGTCCTGCAGGGGCCTGGCCTCCACGGCCCACGCAGCATCCGGCCACGGCAGGAGAAAGGCTCTGGCCCCACCAGTGGGGCGCTGCTTTCGGGGACACGGGCAGAAATAGGGGTGATCAGTTCTCCCACGGGGCCATGCACAAATGGCCTCGTTTCACAAGGTTTCTGCGCGGCAGTCTGGAGGCAAGAGTCCTCCGGGGTGGCGAATGGGTCTGGGCCTCTGCTGCCAAAGGGCGGGCTCCTCCAAGGGAAACAAAGTATCACGTTCACTCTCAGACGATTTTCAATGGCAGCAATCAAGTCGGCGGTTCAGACCCCACTTTTCAAACCATGACGGTTTAAGGGTTAAAACATCCAGTCTCCTTCCCACTCTATGCCCGACCCAGGGCTTGGGGCGGTGGGGCGGAGGCCGGGAGGGTCCGGAGCTGACAGGTGCAAGCCAGGCTGGTGCAGGGCAGGGAGAGCGGGCGGGTCCCCCCGGAAAACCGGTTTGCTGGCGTCAGCCCATCTCCGAGGAGCTCCGGCACCAAGGTCGGCAGCAAGGGGGGCGCCTGGTGCGCGGCCCCCCCGGCCTGTCCCTCTGCGCCCCTCCCGCGGGAGGCTGGGGCCTGTGCTGGGGGCTCAGCCCCGGCCCCGTGCTTCTCCCTTCCTCCTGCACACAGTCAGGCTCCCTGGGGCGAGACGTCTTCTGTCCATCCCGTTTCTGTCTCCTTCGGTTTTCCCGGCAGTAGCCCCTGTTTCAGGAACGCGGGGTACGTCAGGGGTTACGAGCCCCCACCCCGGCAGCCCGGCATTCTCCGCCGCTCCCGACCACACCGCTCCTCGCTCGTGCAAGGACCCACTGCAATTCTTCCAACTTCCTTTTGATTTCCCCTGAGTTTTGAAGAATGTGTTGCTCTGCTCTCGGGAGAATTTTAAGGGTTAGGCCTTATGTGCTGGCTCCCTACTATGGATGGTGAGGTTCTGGGGTTTCGTCGCCCTCCCCTGCACTGCCTCCCAGACCCCGCCCTCTGGCCCCCTTCCTGCCAGGCGTGTCCACACGGGTCCCGGGCGTGGGGTCCCCGGGCTGCCCGCCCCCCGCATCCATGTCCCCTTCTGCACAGGAGAGGAGACCCGTCTTTGCTGACACTTCTCACCGGCACAAGGGACTGGGATCTGCCCCACCGGGTCCCTCACCCCCAGGGCGGGCTCTGTCCACACGGCCGCGACGGTTCATCACCCCTGCCAGGCGGCAGAGCGGCCTCAACCCCCACCCCCTCTTCTGCTGCGGGGTCCGGTCGGGGGCTCCTCGGAACGAGGCCCTGGCTGCGTGGTGTGCGACTTCCCAGCCGGATGCGGGAGGGCTGGCTTGGACCGGGAGCAAGGGTGGATGCAGCCCGGGCCACAGGCCAGACACACGGGACCTTGGCTCACGCAGCGGCAGGAGGGACTCAGACACATCTGGACGAACGCATCGTGAGGGCATATGCTTCCGCATGAATTATATTTTTTTTCTCAGATTAATAACTGCCCTGATTTTCCCCGTACTTCTGTCGTGGGTCCTCTGTCCCTCTGACGCTGTCTGGGAGCTGTGGGTCTCGGGGTCTCCCGGCGATGCCCATCAGGGCGTCTGTGCTCACACCCCATCTGGCTGCGGATGGTCCCCTGGCCACGCTCTCCGGCTGGGGCCGCACGTCTTGCAGGAGCCTGCACTCCGGCCTGGAGGTGCCCTTTTCCTTTCATGCTCGACTGACACGTGTTTGGTCGGGAACTGGAGTGGGGAGGTGTCCGGAGGCCAGGAAGGCCTCGCTCCCAGGGTCCTGGGCTCCTTGCTGCTCCTTAGGACGCCAGTGCATTCTGGTGCCCAAACTCAGGGCCCAGAGGCTCTGCTCAGGGCTTCCTGCGGCCAGAGAACCAGGCGTGGGCGCGGCAGGGAGCGGGCGCCGGCGCTGTTTTCTGCTTCTGGACACCCCAGAGCTCTGCGGGGCCTCCTGCTGGCATGTCTGCCAGCTCCTCGATCTCCTCCGGCCTCCGCGACACTCATGGGCTTCCCAGGACACCTGAACGTTGCCTTCAGCTTTTCCTTTGAGGTTTTATTTGTGCCGTCGGTTTTAAATTTCCAGCTTAGTTTAATTTTACTTTTTTGAAGTTTTAATTTCTGAGAGCTCTGCCCTCTGAACAATTCCTTTCACCCAGCCTGTCTTTTCTTCTCTGATTATAATGCCTTTTCCTACCTTTCCAAAATACACGAGGGTCCCCCCACCCCCGGGGCTTTCTCTTGTGAACTTCTCTCTCCTGCGCCAGGCGCTGGGAACGTCTAGCAGCTCGCTCTCTGGGGGGAGCCCGGCTTGCAGTGTTGTCTGATTTCCATGCTGTAAGCTCCCTCATCATGGGCCATTTCAACTTACCAGCAACTCGCTCCTGAAATTCCTGAGCACTGAACAGATGCGCCCCAGGAGCCAACAAAAGCCAGCTCCAGCCCCGCGCTGGCAGCCAGGCCCCGCAGGTGTCGGCCGGTCTGCTGGCGGGAGCCGTGAGCTCGTCCAGGAGGAGGAGCCTCGGCACCGCGCTGCGCTTTCTGGCTGCAACATCGTGTTCCGCTGCCACCGGCGCCTGCGCTCCCGAGGGCCCCCGCCTCGAGACATTTGTCCTCTCACTGGCCCTGTGGCCAGGGGCTGTACACACTTGGGTCTGCGTCCTCTCCCGCTAAGTTAGCTCCCCCTTACCCCCGGCTCCCAAAATGTTGTGGCCATTCCTGTGAACCGCGGCTTCCCTGTCTCCTTCATGCTTGGGGGTCCTGCCATGTCCCCCTTGCTGCCATTTCAGGGAAGTTTGGGATGAAGGAAAGAAGGATATGCATGCTCTCTAATGACCCCTTAAAGGACAGGCCCCTTAGAGCTCTCCTGTGGTGAGAGGTGGCAGGACCCAGCTAACCACAACTGTCTCTTCTGGGCTTCGTCCTCAAGATCCTGAAGCCTTTTCCAGAGACGGACGTCTCTGGCCCTCTAAGCTCAGGGACGATGGCCTCACGGGTGGGGCTCTCTTTCTCCTCCTGCAGAGGAGCCCTTTCCAGTTCAGATAAATGGAGAGTGGACTCTCGCTCTAGAAACAACCACTCCTTTTGTGGGAGGGTCAGGAGACCTTGGCCCCTGGCCCCGGGGTGGGGAGGGCCACAGACAACCCCCTCATCCCTGAGCCCATGCAAGGAGATGCCCCTGGCTGGGCTGCGTGCCATCAGGGCTGTGTGGCCAGCAGGACTGGCCCTCTTCTTCCTCCGATGCGTGCACAGGTCACACTGCATGGCTGGGAGGGAAGAGTGGGAGGCAGCGGGTCTAGATGGAGAGAAAGGTGCAGAGAGACCCGCAACGTGGTCGGGTCCCCAGAGGGGAGGGGCTGATTCACCAGCGAGAATCTGGAGAATGTTCTAGTTGAGTCATGGCGGGGGGGGGGGGGGGGGCTCAAAATTGCAGGTTCATTTGCATTCAAACCATTCCTAATTGTGATTTGGGGAGCGATCAGAGCTGCCGAGAGCTGGGCGGAGGGCCGGATGGATGGTGTTTCTGAAATGCAGACCACATCTCCCCAGGATCAAGCTTCACCAGCCGATGAGTCATGCAGGGGTGAGTAACTCCTGCCTCTCCTCCAGGGCTCCTCCCCAGAGCCAAGAACACATTCCAGTGGGATGCTGGAGGATGGACGCCCGCGGGTCCTCGTGGGGCCCCACGTGCTGCTCTCCCTGCACCAGGGGCGGTGGGGTCAGGACCTCCAGCCCGATGTCTGCCCCGGCCCCTGGGAAGTTGGCGTCCACAACGGGGAGCGAGCGTCCCGTCTCGCCCCGCCCTGCCGAGCGGGAAGGAGACCAACATTAGGGTCGACAGAAAACGAGAGCCTTCCTTGTCTGGCTCTCATTAGTCTCAATTATGTGACCACGACGGCTTTAATTGCTGCTCACCATAATAAGTGATAAAAATGTAAAATGTTTAAATGAACTGTGGCTCCTAGAAGCTACTAGGAAAGCATGATGGTGAGCAGGCGTTCTGACCTCACCCTCGCTGAGAACCAAGCATAAGGGGCCCTCCCAGTGGCGCGTGGTGTCCCCGACGCGGCCCAGGGCTCCCTCCAGCGTCCCCAGCGTCCGGCTTTCGGGGTTGGTCGAGCCCAGTGCACCTTGTCTGGTGGCCACTCGTCCCAGGCCCGCCCCAGCTTCCCTAAACTGCTCCCGGAGCCACGAAGTCACCGGGACGTGCCACTGGGACGACCTCCTTGCCTCCAGGCCGCCTCTCCCCTGCTCACTTCGTCTGTGATACCAGGGCGGTGTAGGTACCCTTCCCCAAACGACTGTGTGCTTACACGGAACGCAGTCATATTATTCCCCCTCAACAGGATTTAGAAATCTGTCTCGTTCCCCGGCCGTCAGAGGTAGCGGCCACCGGGGCAGAAATACAGAAAGCTCATCCTGTTGCCTGCTATCCTCGGTCACAGCTTAACGGAGGACGACACACAAGGTTTATGGCAAAACCCACTGAGGGGCCGGCACGACGGCCTGAACAGGCGGCCCACTGTGCTCTGAGTGGAACGCGGAGCAGGACCGGCCGCCCGCCCGGGGCCCCTCCGCACGTTTGTACCGCCCCGTGTGACTCCATGCACTTCCACGCGGGGTTGGATCTTGCAGGAATCGAGGATTGTTAATTAGCACAGACACATTCACAGTGCACGCACGTGTGTGCGTGTGCGCGCGAGCATTTTAAGCTGGTTGCAATCTGATTTTCCAGATTTAGGACTCGTCTCAGCTCCATGCTGGAAAAAGGTTATTGGCATAACAAGCAGCTTTAAGTTCCAAATCTCACCGAGTCTCGGCGTCGTGAACTTTCCAACACTTCCCAGGAACCCTCTGGCTAACCTGTCAGCTAGTGGAGGTACAGAGATGGCGGGTGCCAGACTCCGAGCAATGCTCACCCAGCGCAGGTGACAGCAGCTCACGCCTGCACAGAAAGGAAGGTCTCCGGTGGGGCCGCCTCCCGAGACCTGGATGCCGAGTGAGGTGTGAGGCCACATGACGGAAGAATGGAGAAACAGGGCGGGGACGGCGCCAGCCAGCCGCAGACCGTTGGTCACCCGGAGAGGCTGAGCATTCCAGTAATGGGAGCCGTGAGTGCTCAGCACTGGGCGGCCCCCGCACCCGGGTTGGCTCGGCTCAGGGCAGCTCCGTGGCAGCTGACGCGGGGCCGTCACCGCGCACAGACGAGGTGCGCAGGACAGCGGGGTCCGGTAGAGTAGGCAGCGCCGAGTGTGTGTGTGCAGAGCATGTGGCAGACCCAGTTCAGGTCCACGGGGCTCGGCCCACAGTTCCTGGAACTCAGTACAACTGAGGCAGAGCCGTGAGCACCGACAGCGTGACCACTGCTCGGAGACCACGTCCGCCATGTCTGCCATGATGTCCTCAAGAAGGAGATGCGGGACGTCGGCCCCCCACCCCACGCCAGCCTCACGGCCTTCCCAGAGGCCTCTGGTGTCTACACTCGGGCCTGGAAGCCACATCCCACACTCGCCATCGCGAGCTGGGCCGACCGTGTACACGTGCGTGTTGCACACGCCTACTTTGCTGTTTATCTCTTCTGCCGCCGACGGACATTCCCGGGATGTCCAGGGCTTGGCTGTGATGCACACGACCGTGGTGAGTACGAGTCCGTGTCGCGGGCGCCGTAAGGGCTCATCCCGTGGCCGGACGCTCGGTGGCCTCGCGGTACTGTGTCCGACAGCTGCCCCGGCTCGAGCGTGCGGTCCCTCCGCGCCTGTCCGCGAGCCGTCTGTCCTCCCAGCGGGGTCGGCCTGCGCCGGGTGAGCCGACATCTCGAGCCTCCTGGAAGGACAGTCACAGCGAGCGTCATGTTGGACGCGGATCAGACGAGGGACGTCCGTGGTTGCAGCGCACCTACTCGAGGCCTCCCCACTTCCGGCCCGGGGTCGTCCGCACGTCAGAGCCTCCCGCAGGCGTCCCGGGCCTCCCCGCCTGCGGCTGGCCCCTCGTGGCCCGGCTGGGCCTCCTGATGGACAGAAGCTCTTTTCTGAAGCCAAATCAAGTCACCCTCGTGTCGGACGTCGGAGTCTTCCATGTCCGCGCTCAGCCATCCCCGGTGCTGCTGCACGGTCTGCCCCTGCTCCCCCAGGGCCACGCCGGGTCCCACCATTCATGCGGGCGTGCGAGGCCGAGCTCTGTCCTTCTGCCTCTGGGCACGTGGATTGGACCCAGGCAGTCGGGGGCACCCAAGGTTCCACTGCTTCCCTACGTCCCTCCTGCTCCCTGTCAGGGACTCTCTCCCGTGCTCGCGTCCGAGGCCGCCGTAGAGGACACTGTGTTCCCCTGCCCCCGCCGTTTGCGCAGCCGTGGCGCGTGCACACAGGCACCTGCTTGCTGAGCTGCAGGGAGGCCACCGGCAGGCTGGTGGGGGCCGTGGAAGCAAGACCAGCACAGACCACAGGGCAGAGGCCACGAGGCCCCCCGCTTCTCCTCCGCCCTGACCACTCTTCCGCAGAGACCCCGCCGGCCGCTCACGTGTAGGAGCCGTGTGTGGCCCGGCGTTGGCGAGGCTCGCCAGCCGCCAGGGTCAAACCCGCTTCCCGCCCCCACGTCCTACCTCGGAGGGCAGGCGGCCCCGGGACGGCGGGCACACCACGGCCCAGCGAGGGCTGCCCTAGACCCAGGCTCCCCCCTCCCGCCCAACAAGGGCTTCATTTTTCTTTTGTTTTCATCCCTATGTTCATGTTCTTTCTGGTTCTAGAAGTCATGTGATCCGTGGACACAATCTGGAAAGCGTAAAAACACATGAGGAGTATTTTCACAGCGACCTGGAACTCTGGGCCGAGAGGCCGAAGGTGCGGCCCCCGGGGCTCCGGAGGCCGTGGGAGCGGAGGCGGCGAGAGCACGCGTGTCCCGTGGGGCCGTCGCCTGCCTAGGAAGGCGGCCAGGGCAGAACGCGGAGGACCCCGCGTGAGGTCCGCCAAGACCAGGCGGCGGTTTGCGAAGTGCAGGCCACAACCCATCAGCAGGTTGTGAAATCGGTTTAATGAGCCCCAACCAGCGTCAAACAAAAAAGAACAGAAGGCTCCGTTTCTCTAATGATTTCTATCAGGGTATCGCTCATCAGGCCGAGGGCTGTTCCAGGAGCGTCTGCCTCCCGCCTGCGTGTGCTCGCTGGTTGTGGGGGTCGCCCTTGGCCTTGTGGTGTGGGTCTGAGGAGGCAGCTGGCAGGGAAGCTTCCGGGCGTGCGGGAGAACGGGGTCCAGTCTAGGCTGTGGGCGCCCACCGTGCGGGGAGGAAAGCTGGCGGCGCTCCGGAGGGAGACATTTACGACCCTGGAAGACCCCTGCCCCTGTTCCGCCCCCTGGCACGTCCTCCTTGTCCCCATGGGCATGCGGGTCCCCATCATCCCCAGCACCAGCCCGTCTATCCTGTGGCTGAGCAACCCCAATGCCCGCCCATGGGGCAGCCCAGCTTTGCCCGAGTGCCTGGACGCCCAGACACACCAGCCTGTGTGTATCTCCGGGGGCTCTTCAGACGGGACACGAACTGCCAGCCCCCGTGTCTTCATTACTGGAAGTCACCGTGTTGCAGACCCGTCTCTGTGCCTGGGCGGCAGAGCACACACAGCCCCCAGGCGGCGTGGGCATGGGCGGTCTTGCCCACCTGGCAGACACCGTGCTCTCCAGTCAGAAGGCACGGGTGTCCCGATGGAAAAGTTCACGCAGGCCCGGATCCAGCCTGAAACACGGCCACTTTCCTCAGCTCCCAGAGAGCGACGACAAGGCCAGCCCTGCCTTTTTCTTTGCTTTTTGGTAAAAACCAAATTTGAATGTTGAGATGTCACCAGATGCCTCCCTCTCTTTCTCGTGTATGTCCACTCCCCCTGCCCCAGATGTCCTGGGCAGCCCCCCAAGGAAGCCAGTCTGACCAAGGTGTGCAGAGACCCTCTGCGATGCCTGTGTTGATGCCCATGCTGCTGCCCCACGCCCCCGTCTGGGGAAACGTGTGGCAGCTCCCGTTCCCAGCCACGGCACGTCTGGGGACAGTGGGCAGGCCCCCTCCGCGGCTCTGTGGTGGGCATCGGGCCCTGCTATGTGAGCTGCAGGCCTCTGTCCAGGCCCTGGCCCAGGTGCTGGGGGCTCTGCTTCCCTCCGTGTTCCTGGCTCTGTTGGAAGCTGTGGTGACCTGCACAGCCGAGGCAGCAGGCAGGGGTCTGCAGGGCTGGGAGGGCTCTCTCACCACCCAGGGATTGAGGACAAGGAGAACATCCCAGCCCGCTTGGCAGAACTGCTTCGTGGAGCGCTATCTGAAAATAGATCCTCAATTTCACAGGTAATTAGGATCTTCTCCTGAACACCATTAACATGCGGGCGCCGGGTGTCCAGAAGCCCTGGGCTGTCGTCTCTAATCATCTCACGGCCTGCATCTGGGATGGCCAGGACGGCCAAGACGCCTCCTGTGGCAGAGTGAGCCCGGACAGCCTGTTGGACCCGCAGGCCCTGTGGCTCGGTACAGGCGGGAGCAGCCGCCTTGACTCCTCTGGCCGCCCGCACCCCAAGTGCCCGGCCCTCAAGCCCCATCAGCCTGATTGCTTCAGGCAGGGAGGCAGCCCCACGTCCTGGGTGTCTGGACACGCTCTTGCCCTCGGCTGCTGGTTTGGAGTCTGCCCGGCGGGATCGGAGCAGGGTCAGCTGGAGAGCAGCTTGGAGTTTGGCTAGAATGAGCCAAGAGCAGGCAGCAGGGTGCTGAGGGCCCAGGAGTCCACGGGACAGCGGCGAGCAGGGGAGCAGGGGGCTGGGCGCCCGGGAAGACCAGCCGTGTTTGCGGGCCCGAGTCAGACACATCTTGCTGTGCCGACCCGTGCAAATGAGAGACGGGACCCCCTCCGCCAGGACAGAGAAGGCGGACGGAGGAAAGTGTGCCCACCACAGGGCATGCACTGTCCCCGGGGCCTTCTCTGCGTGTGGGTGGCCGGGCCCCCTCCAAACGCCCTCCACCCCTGCGTGCTCGGAGCCTGGGAAGGAAATGGAGCCACGATGTGAGTGAGAGCCCAGCACGCTGAGGCCCCAGCCCCCGACTCGCCCCATCCAGAGCAGGAGGCCGGGGGCGTCCCCGGCAAGACCAGTCTGGTCCCAGGCAGGAGGGTTCGTCCCAGAGGGGGCCATGCACCTGCAGCCCCAGGCCAGAACCCCCCGCCCCCGACGGCCTCCTTCCAGGAACAGAGCACGGGCGCGGCCGGGGCAGGTCCGCCGCGGGCGGTGGGGTAGAGCCAGGGCTGACTGCTGCCTGGGCGCCGGCTGCTCCCATGCTGCCTGCCATTCTTGGTGAGAATCCCAACAGGTTTGACCAACCTGGGCTTTCGGATGTTTATGAACGGTTATTTGTCAAGTTGTGGAAATAGACGCTTTGTACAATTTGTTAGCCTGACTTAGCGTGTCTCAATATTTAGGACCAGGGCGTATGGGCCCCTCCAACACTCGGGGCACCCTCCCACCTGCCGCAGGCTTGCTCCTGGCTGTGGAGACAATACCATGGTTGTGCCTCCTCGGGCCCCGCTGTCACTGGAGACAGGACAGGAAGGGCGGGGAGCGAGTGCCCTGCACACGGCCCACTGGGGACAGTCACTGGTCGGGCAAAGAATATTGCTGGGATGTGTCGGGCCCAGGTTTCTGGGACACTCGAGGGGGAGGGGGCCTGGCATGACGGGGACGCCCCCGAGTCCTCAGGACGGGCTTTCCCTCTGATGTGACCTGCAGTCCCTTGGCATGCATCCTCTACCTACCAGCTCTTCTTCCCAGGGCTGAGCTCCAGGGCGAGCTGTGGGCCGCTAACCTGGGACCCGGGCCGCCTGGTGTCAACGCCGCTGAAAGAACCCTTGGCTGCCTGTGGTCCATCTTCTGGACGGACCCACATGGCAAGACACTGAGGCCCCTGGACTCTGGCAGCAGGGACCCCAGGCCCCCCCAGTCCCCCGAGCAGGGCCCCGCGCCGGCCTGCAGCCCCGAGACTGCTCCCTGGTTCCTCAGGACGGGAGCCGCGGGAGGGGACGCATTTGCCGGCCTCGGCTGTTACCGCCGGGCGGTCTGCGGGCAGCGCCGTTAGCCGGCCGGACCCCGGGGTCTGTTGGCTGCGGCTCTCCTCCTCCCCGCTCGCCCCGTGAGGACGCCCCGTCCCCCGCGTCCCATGCTCCGGCTGCGGGCGCCCGGCAAGGACGTTTGCTCGTCAGAGGAGGAAGCGCTTTGGGTTGTTGGCATTTGACTACTTACGAGGAAGGACAATAGAGATAATTGTAGAAAGTTTTAAAAAGAAGATTTAAAGAAAAACTGTTTTCCGTCGATCACGGTGAAGCAGGAAATTCCATGAAACTGGACACTAGGTCCTCACACCCACTTGAGGGGCGACCCCGTATCTCACGTGCCCGGCTTTTCCAGGTAACGTCTCTCGGCTCCTGGGGGGCATTGAGGTGCACGCGTGTTGGCGTGTTTTTACTCCGTGTGAAACAGTGTCTAAGGTGGGAAAGAGCCTCGGCAAAAGTGCAGGTAAGGGGTAGCGTCCCCGTGTTTAGAAGAAAACTGGCCAGAGAACCATTCGACTTCTGGTCGTGCAAACGGGGAAGGTCCAGGCTGTAGAGAGAATGGACACCAAGGTCAGTGGGGCGCCAGTCAGCTCTACAGCAGTGGGTGGCACAGAAGAAGTGGGTCTGGTTCTAGAAGTCACTGGCCCATCCCCTGCCCTGACAGCGTCGGGAGGAACGGACCCAGGGCACTGGCGGGTCTGGTGCAGCGGCGGTAGCCGGGACATTGGGCCGGCCGTTGCTGCTTCTGGAACCAGCTGGCTCCCTTTTTGTGGTGAGCCGCTTGCTACCACCAGGAGCCCCCCGACCCACCAGCAGTGTCCTGCAGCGCTGGAGCTCACTGTCAGCTGCCCGGTCAACAGCGGCGGTGGGCCTCCTCACCTACGACTCTGTGCCTGTTTCCCTGTGATGCTGGGGCCCGGCAGGCCGTGCGCCAGCCTCCCCGCAGCTGGAGCTGGCCCGGGAGACGTGCAGGGCCGCGGAGCATCCCCATGGAGCCGGGCCCAGGAGAGGCAGCGTCCACTCTGGCAGCTGGCCTCCGGCACCAGGCCCAGAGCTGCCCCAGTGGGAGTGGGGTCACACCCTGTGAGCCAGGCCAGGCTGGTCTGCAAGCCCTGGGGTCTGCCTACATAGACCCTGTCTCTGTGACCTCCTGAAGCCACTCCCTGAGCCAGGCCACGAGACTCAGCAAGGAGTATCTCTATCTCGGGCCACCTAGGAGCCCTCCCAGCCTATAGCCTTGGGGCCTCAGCCTGTGGCCACAAGACCTCTCTCAAGCCAGTAAGCGGTAGAGCTTTGTAGCAGGAAAGGAGGGGCAGGGGAAGGAGAGGGGGCAGGGAGGAGGAGGAGGGGCAGGGGAGATGGAGGACAAGTAAGAGGTGAGAGGGGGAGCAGGGGGAGGAGGGCAGGGAGGGGAAGGAGGAGGGAA
>RCUC01142535.1:0-14684 GCA_003697995.1 Taxidea taxus jeffersonii
ATCTGTGTTATCAAACTGTATCTTCTTTTTTACACTAAAAAGACACAAAATTATTCCCAGAGTCAAAAAACATTAACATTTTCACTTTGCTCTTTTATGACATTTATCATCCTAGAGTTTGTAAGTTAAAACTATGTGATTGCCTGCTTTATAGAAAAGGAGGTACTGAGAGCTCCTTGTAGTTAGGAACTCCTTTTTTTCTCTATTTGTTGTCACAGTTTGTACACAGTAGATTCTTCATTATCTGTACAATTGGCTAGTTGCTCAATTCCATAACCTACTAACAATAACATATGGACATTAAATAAAATGATGTCAAAGTTTTCTTTTACAAAATGGCAATACTTTGGGTAAAAGCAAAGAAAATATACTAATTTTAAGATTTTATTTATTTGAGAGAGGAGTGGAGATAGTATCAGAGGTAGTGAGAGAGAGCATGAGTAGAAAGGAGAGGAAGAAGCAAGCTCCACACTGAGCAGGGAGCCCAAAGCAGAACTCGATCCCAGAACCCTGGGATCATGACCCGGGTCGAAGGCAGATGCTTAACCGACTGAGCCAACCAGGTGCCCCCAAATACAGTATTTAAAAGGTAAAGTGTCCAGGGGTGCTTGGGTGGCTCAGTCAGATAAGCATCTAACTCTTGATTTCAGCTCAGGTCTTGATATCAGCATTGTGAGATCGAGCCCTTTGACAGGGCTCCATGCTGGTTAGAGGGCCTGCTTATGATTCTCTCTCTTCTCTCCTCTGCCCCTTCTCCCCAACTTTTATGCTCTCTCTCTCTCTCTCTCACACACACACACACACACACAGGTGAAGTGTCCCAATGATATTGATTTGTTTGAAACCATTCTAATTTGGAAGCTAAAGATTTTTAGATACCATATTTATTATCCTTGAACATAAAAACCAATCACAGCACATTACATTTTGAAAGTTTACCTTTGTAGGTATGGTGTAGTAGACACATTATATTTGATTAAGCAACTCCCCCTGGTCTCTGTACTGGGGGTTTTAACATCATTGGTTGGATCTTTTTTGTCATCTTCTTCTTTTTCACAATCTTGAAATACCACATTTCTAGGTTTCTTTTCCATTTCTGGTCTTCCTGACTCTAGATTAACACCCATATCTTCATCGTTGACTTCTTGAATGTATTCCTTAGTTGCACAAGCCTCAACATTTTCTCCTATGGAAATACATTTATAGATTAAGCTTTTGGTCAAAGTTAAAGAGAAAAACCAGAAGATGTTAAAGTTGTTCATAGTTGGTCATATTTTCAAAATAGAAGAACCAAACTGCCATCTTCTACCCATTGCTTTTCCTAAGCCAATACTGCTGACAACTATTAACATTCACTATCACCTATGGAATTATCACCTATTGGAATTATAGATACAGATATAAGATTGAAATCATCCCTGTCCTTTAAGTTCACATTCCATGGAAGAGACATGACTGAAAATAATTAAAGCGAGAAAAATTCTATAAAGTTGAGGTAAGAACAAAGGGTTATGGGAACCCATAAAATGGAACAACTACCTTTGCTTGAGGGACAGGGAGAGAGCTAGGGAAAGCTTCACAAATGACATTCAGGCTGGGGCTTGATAAACGAGTACTTGACAAGACCAAGGAAGATAATCTTGGTTATGAAGCTTAAAAGAAAATGACCTATTAAGACAACATTAACAGGCCAGAGTGCCTAGAATATAGGGTAATATATGTGGGGAGGAGGTAATAATAGGTAGGAAGGGCTGGATTATAATGAACTTTCCATGCAGGAAGTTTGGTTAAAAAAAAATATTCACTGGAGAAACAGATACAGTCAGATTTGACCATTATAAAGGATGGTTTAGAATGGCAAGGAATGAAAAGGAAAGATCTGTGATGATAAGAAGACAAACAAGGTTGTCTCTAGGCAAGGTGGTAGAGAGGTAGGCATCAGCAAGAAGGCAGGTTTACGAGTTATTTCTAAGTTAGGACTTAATGAATGTATGTGCACATCAGAATGAGTGTGCAGGTATACCGAGGGCATCTCTCATAACATTTCTTGCTTAGGCATCTTCAATGACAGAGGAGTTTCTTTTTTTTCCTTTTCTTTTTTGGGAGGAATAGATGATAGTATGGGAAAGCAATGAAGGAAGACAATGAGTTCAAAATACAAAATGCTTGATATGAAATAGTTGAGACATCTTGATAAATCCAGCAAGCTGAAAAGACCTCTAGATTTGACTATTAGGCAATTATTAGAGATTTGCACCAAGAGATGTTTCAGTTATAGGATATATCTGAATCTAGAAAATGTTTACATTTCATATACCTGGCAGCTAATGAATCTCTTCCCTCTATCTACTAGCGCTAGCAAAGAGAATTCTTGAATGAGCTTCTCTAGAGCATAGAACAGATGATAGAATTAACAGGTAAAATTTTAGAGATCATCTAATCAAATTGCCTCATTTTTAACACAGGGAATTAAGACCTAGAAAGGTAAGGTAACTTTCACCAACACTCAATGATAAATTTGGGTTTTGAACCAAACATCTTTTTTTTTCCCCAAGATTTTATTTATTTATTTGCTAGAGAGAGAGAGCATGCATGAGTGGGGTGGGGTGGGGGGGCAGTGACAGATGGAGAAGCAGACTCCCTGCTGAGCAGGGAGTCCAATGTGGGACCTGATCTCAGGACCCAGGGATCATGACCTGAGCCGAAGGCAGCTGCCTAACCAACTGAGCTACCCAGGGACATCCTAATTAAAAATTCTTAAACTACATAAGGCCACTGAATCTCAGAGGTATGCCTACAGACATAAGAGGAGAGAAACACCCTACAAATTTTAAAAGATAAAAGAAAAATAATTCAAATTTAATAAAATCACAATTTACTTGAAGAAAATTAAAAACTTACCATATTTCACTTTCTCTTGACTCTTCATTGTTAGAATATCTGCAATTGCGTGTCGCATCTCTTCAATAGGCTTCATTTTTTTAATGAAGAAAATACAAGTTTTATATTCTCAGACATTAACTAGGTTATTCAAGTAAAAAATATTTAGTGTCAAGACGTTAACTAGGTTATTCAAGTCAAAAATATTTAAAGCAGTGATTATATTTCATACTTTAAAACGAGGGAAATCGTGTCTTTTCTCAGAATACTTATTTTGACACTCGAATATTTGAAAATGACTCTCCAATTTATAGAATAAAAATGAATACAAGGAGTAGAATTATCAGACTAAAATTCTCCCCCACAATTTTTCTTAAGCCTCTGGTAACTCTTTTAACTATTTGTCTGATATAAACAAAATTAATGGACAAGTAGCAAGCCAACAATATCAAAGCGCTGATAATATTAATTTAAAGTAAATTTAATATAAAGTTTACTTTTTCCCCTACATTCAAGTCCACAGTTATGCCTTTTTTTTTTTACATGCTATTAATGCATCTCTGAACAACTAGCTCAAGGTTGACCAGCCTAACATTTCACTCATTCAAATTCAACAGTTTACTTTGTGTCCATTATATGCCAGAACATAGAAGCACTTACTATGTTCCTTTGTACTACCATGCTAACACAACATATTCAAGATATTATATAAAAGGAAGTTCTGGCTCATATTCTTAGTTCTAGAACATTCCTGAACTACTCACTCAGCCTGCTTTCAATTTTCTTGGCTAATTTTAATCCTTGCTTTCCACTTTCTGCTGCCATGTCACATTTCTCTCTTTACATCCTGCTTTCCGTATGAGTCCTTGCCTCCGGCATGCATCCTAGCTATTCTACCTTAAGCAACCTTAAGTAATGTCCCTTCCAGTTCATGTAGTCGGAACCTCCACACCCCCCTCCAAGTGGGATTCTGTCAAATACAATCACCCTTCAACAAAGTGTTTTATACATAATAGCCTTTGAGAGAATACCTGCTGAATATTTATGATTCAAGTGCAAGGTCAAATAGCATCTGCTGGCTTTGCTGAGACTAAAGTGAGTAGACCTTTCTTAAAGAAAGGCTAAAGAAAAGAATTTTTAAAAACTCTCTCTGTAAATAATCTCCAAAATGCATTTTTGGGAAACTTGGTCAAAAGGAAACACATTTTAGAAATATTTGCCCATAAAAACAAAATCCCAGCCAAACTGAAAAACCTAGAGATACAATTTATTCTATACTCAGAGCTTTTTGTAGCAATAGACTAGGAAGAGGGGAGAGGTGTGGTATCAAACCACTATGGCGCTAGTATGTCAGAGAAACTAGTTTACTGCCATTTTCTGTGCATGGGCGGGACCAAACATATGCCGTAAAAATGTGAGAACATGTAGGAACATTAAGAAATACTCTTCAAGTGAAAGACTTCTCTCACAAAGCCACAGAACTTGCTAACATTTTAAAAGTTAATTTTATTTGCTTTATATTTGTTAAACAAATTTTAATATTAAAAATTCAATTTCCCAGATTTCTGAACTAGAAAATGTGCAAAATATTTCTTACAGCAAGTTTCACTAAATGTACATTTCAGTGTATATCCATGTTCGAAGGTCTGATTATCACTAGTTCATGAGCAAGTTTTAGAAGGTTGAGAAACAGCTTTTATAACATGTGATCACTGTGGCCTTTAAACATTCATTACTACTACATATAGAACCACAATTTTATTCAAGTTATGTTGTGATGTGCTCCAAAATACCTCTGAATTCTTTACATTGTATTAGTAAAGATTGGTAAGTTTTAATCTTACCTGAGCTCCTGCCAAAATAGCTTTCTCATAGATTGTGATAATATTTTCAATAGGACTTGTGAGTGGTTCAATACGTACAAGGCAAATCCAATATTTAACAAGTTTTTTGGCATCTGGAATATTTTTAATCAAGTCATTCAGTATGACCAATATTTCTTCTTTTGGGCATCCCTAAAACAGCAAGAAGTGAAGTGAGTGACATCCTTTAGCCTCTGAACTATGAACAATTAAGTAAGTGTACTATAAGATCTATATCTTGCTATATACACTTGCTATAAGTAAGTGTACTATCAAGATCAATGATAAAAGAAAAAGTTGACAGAAAATTATTCATAAGAACATTCAGTATTCTTTTCCTTACTCCAAACTTATTCTGAATGGCTAGCAAGAAGCCTATTAGTCATGAGTACAAAGCATGAAAACAATGAAATTCTAGTTGAGAAAAATATTAGTCAAAAATGACTAACACACACACACACAAATGACTAATACTTTACTTGGTCTTGACGATTATCCTTTAATACATTGTGGGATTCCATTTAATACTTGATTTAGAATTTTGCAACTACCAAATGTTTGTGTGGGGGGAATAGCTTGCAGGTTTTTTAAAAACAGTCTTTGTCAGTTCTTGATATATTTTTTTAAGGTTTTATTTATTTGAGAGAGAGAAATCACAAGTGGGCAGAGAGGCAGGCAGAGAGAGAGGGGGAAGCAGGCTTCCGGCTGAGCAGAAAACCCGATATGGGGCTCGATCCCGGGACCCTGATATCATGACCCGAGCCAAAGGCAGAGGCTTAACCCACTGAGCCACCCAGGTGCCCCTGTCAGTTCCTGGTATTAAGGTTAAAATGAATCTGTAATGGCTGAAGTAAGTTAAGAGCTATATACAGATGGTAAGGCAGAGAACTTCTACAGTATCAATGACAAACCCCAGCTGAACAGACATAAGAATATAATCAGGGAAACTCCGATCCTAATTTTCACTGGTCTTCAAAAATCACAAAAAGCTTACAGACACTCATGAAGACCAGAGTAAGGTTTGAAATCATACTCTCCATATTCAGTCTTGTTATGAATCTTAGACACCATGGGTGACCAAATCAAGATTAAAAAGTAGTCAGGAAATAAAGGAAACATTCTGGAGTTATTATACTCTGTAGGATTTTGGTCCAAATAGTGAAACTCTACAATAAGTTTAAGACCATGATGATGTTGGTTACAACTAATGAAATTTTGTTTGCAAATATTTTAGTTAACTTGAATTTAATCTGTGATAATGACCCACTAATTTAGGTTGCTAGTCTTTGATAAATATGTAATGAGTAGAAAAAATAATGTGTGAATATGCTGAAGGAATGTAAAAAATAGAAGTATCAGAGTGAATATCCACCCCCAGCCCATTCTATATTAACATCTTAGAGGAATACCATATTTATAAATTTAAAAAAATCAAGTAAAAAACCTAGTTATTCCTTTGATATATTTATATGTCCTCAATGAAAATGCGGTCCATTAAAGCCTAAAGAGAATCTCACAATTAACACTGAGTCTACATAACACCACTAACACATTACGTGGTCAAAAGAGTGACAAGATAATTTAGTAAGAGAACATTTATAAGATAATTTATAAACCATAAACTACTACACAAATATAATGACTGTACCTCATTAATCAGGTTTAGGCATTCCGAAAATGTCTTGTTTACTTTTTCAGTAAATAATCTTTGTTCATCTTCTTCTACCATGGTCGTCCAAAAGGACCCGACTGAGTTTTCGTTCTGCCCTCCAGGTTCAGGCTGGGTAACCACTGCACTAGGAGGCCTTTTCAGCACTTTTCTTTTGCCAGCTCTCCACTCGCTCAGACGAGCTCTACAGTTAGAAGCAGGATATAAGCGTTACCTGTGCTACTGATGACAGAATTCTGTCAGACAGAGAAGTTAAAAAATAACCCAGGTCTTTAAGCAGTTCCACACCCATGGCCCACACGTTAAGTTCCCAAGTACGAAGAAAAAGAATCAATGTTTGTTACATGCTCAAACACCCCAAGACTGTATTTTTAAATGGAGAGGTTATAAGACATTTCCCAACTGTATTAAGTATCTTAGATTACAGCATCCTAATGAAACACACTTAAGCACAGTAACTTAGGCCACTCTGCTCCACCACTGGATAAATTTACTCCACCACTGGATAAATCTGCCTACAACAAAGGAAATTACACACACACACACACACACACACACACACATTCTAGTACTTTCATGGAGATTATAAGCCACACTCACAAGTGGCACTCTACTGAAAACTAAGCCAATAAAATGAAATCAACTTACTTTCTCTCTTCTGCTGTTTCTTTGGGCCGGGCCGATCTATCAAGAGTTGCTTTTGCTATAGTGTGTCTGCGAGGGTCAATGCTTTTTGATTTCTGTATCAGTTTGGTGTTAGAAGCCAAAGCAGGCCTGGCTATAGTTTCAGAGGTCAGGCTTCTTGCCAGTGTCTTCCTTCTCTCTACATCCTGAGCACCGGTTTTGGCACTAGACGAAACCGTGTTTGAGTGCATTAATTCTTTCTCTCGAGGCCCTTTCCTGATTGTAACGTTGGCAGTGGTTCTCCCCAAGCCCTGTTTCACAGTGTCCTGGCCACTGTCATGGTGACTTCTGATAGGAGGCCGCACTAGCTGTCTATCCTGAGATGCCGTGCTCCCAAGTTTAGTGGTGGTCACTGTGTTCGGGGCTCTATCAATTCTCATGGTCGCACCTCGGGTGTCTGTGGGCAGAGGCCCTAGCGCTTTAGGGACAGAGGCTGAAGGTTTCTTCGTTGTTGCAGAATTCTCATCTCTGACTGGCAGGGGCTTTCTAAATGAATTAATCTTAGACTGAACAATTTGGCCACGGTAAGACCCAAGCACAAGCTTCTTGGATGTGTTAGCATCTTGCTTTGGTTTTTCTGTGGATATCTGTTTCTTTTTATTGTTGTTTTTAAGATGAAACACTTGGCTTAATGTCATGTGTTGACTTTGAGGGTCATCTTTAATTGGTACGGACTGTCCCATTTGATTATTATCCTCAAATTTATGTGTGTCAGTTGCTATTGCTGAATTGGTTGATTCATTAGAAGGTCTTAAAGGAATACAATTTTTTCCTGTTGTTATATGATTTTTGTTCCCAGGAGGTCTACTGACATTTTCCTTACCAGCCTAAAAAAGTGATTTCAGACAAATAAGTATTTCAGAACTCATTTCTTTAAGAGTTTAGGAAGGAGAAAGGGGGAGGGGAAGGGACAATTTAGGAGGGCTATATCCATATCTTACCATTTTTGTTTTAAATTTCAGAACTTTTGTCTCTTCGTGGACCTGGCCCTCAGAGTTCATCACGTTCTGGTCTCTACTACTTTAAGAAATAAAAAAAGGAAAAAAAGTTTAACCATGTACCAGGGAAGTAAGTTTTCTCTCTGCGGGGAGGAATGGGAGAATATTAACAATCATCTGACTTTGTAATTTTAAACTGAGGCCAGAATGGAGCTGAGTTTTATGTGTCCTTTTTCTTTAATACAGGTTGGACTTAACAGTATAAAGAAGATAGCTGAGGAATTTAAAGATATTTTCTTAAAAATCTTAACACTCCCCTACACAGAATATGTACACACTTGATAATCTCATTCCAAACTATTCTTCCTAGTCACTCAAACAACTCCTCAAAATCTTTATTAAGCAACATTTTCTTTGGTTAGTTTTAAGTACTTAGAGTAAAGGACTTAGGGTGAAAAATTTTTAAATATAGGCCCTCTTCAAGTAAGTGGTTTGGGGAAAACTGGACAGCTGCAAGCAAAAGAATGAAACTGGACTAATTTCTTACATCATACATAAAAATAAACTCAAAATGCATTAAAGACCTAAATATAAGACCTGAAACCATAAAACTTCTATAGGGAAATAGAGGCAGTAAACTCATGAACATCAGCCATAGTCACATTTTGCTGGATGTCTCCCCTCAGGTAAAGGAAACAAAAATGAAAATAACTGGGACTACATCAAGCTAAAAAGCCTTTGCACAGGGGCGCCCTGGTGGCTCAGTGGGTTAAAGCCTCTGCCTTTGGCTCAGGTCATGATCCCAGGGTCCTGCTCAAGACTGAGCTCACCAATTGATCCCAATCCTGCAATTGGGACACCTGGGTGGCTCAGTCAGTTAAGCCTCCCACTCTTGATTATAGCTCAGGTCATGATTTTGGGAGTGTGAGATGGAGCCAGCCCCCATCCCCCACCCCAGGCCAGCCCTGTGTTGGGTTCTGTACTAGGTGTGGCGCCTGCATAAGATTCTTTTTCCCTCTGCCCCAACTGGCTCGCGCTCTCTCTCTCTCTCTCTCTCTCTCTCTCTCACTCTTACTCACACACATACACACACTCACACACACGCGCGTGCGTGTGCTCTCTCTCTCTCTCTCTAAAAAAAAGACAGTCTACTAAATGAGAGAAGGTATTTACAAATAATATATCTGATAAGGGGTTAATTTCCAAAATTCATAAAGAACTCTTACAACTCAACATGAAGAAAACCCAATTAAAAAGTGGGCAGAGGACTTGTACAGACATTTTTCCAAACACATACAGATGGCCAACAAACCCATGGCCAACATCACTAATCATCAGAGAAATATAAATCAAAACCACAATGAGATATCACCTCACACCAGTCAGAATGGCTAGTATTTTTTTTTTTAATTTTGAGAGAGAGAGAGTGCATGAAGGGGGAGGGTTAAGTAGAGAGAGAGAGAGAGAGAGAGAGAGAGAGAATCTCAAGCAGACTCCCTGCTGAGTGCAGAGCCGGAAGTGGAGCTCAATCTCACGACCCTGGGATCATGATCTGAGCCAAAATCAAGAGTCAAATGTTTAACTGATTGAGCCACCAAAGTACCCTGGGAATGGCTAGTATTAAAGAAACAAACAAAAAAAATAAGTGTTGGCAAAGATATATATAGAGAAAAAGGAGCCCCTGTGCACTGAAAATATAAATTGGTGCAGTCAGTGGAAAATAATATAGAGGTTCCTCAAAAAATTAAAAATAGAAATACCAGATGATCCAATATTTTCTCTTCTGGGTATTTATGTGAAGAAAATGAAAACAGTAATTCAAAAGATATATCCACTCCTGTATTTACTGCAGCATTATTTATAATAGCCAAGATACAGAAGTAACCTAAGTGTCCATTGATAAATTAATGGATAAAGAAGATGTGGTATAGGGGTGCCTGGGTGGCTCAGTCAGGTGAGCGGCTGCCTTCTGCTCAGGTCATGGATCCCAGGGTCCTGGGATCGAGCCCCACATCAAGCTCTCTGCTTGGCGGGGAGCCTGCTTCTCCCTCTCCCTCTGCCTGCCGCTCTACCTACTTGTACTCTCTATCTCTCTTGTCAAATAAATAAATAAAATCTTAAAAAAAAAAAAAAAAGGAAGAAGATGTGGCATATATATACAATGGAGTATTACTCAGGCATAAAAAATAATGAAATCTTGCCATTTGTGACAACATGGATGGACCTGGAGGGTATTCTGCCAAGTGAAATAAGACAACTGGAGAAAGACAAACACCATATGATTTCACTTCTATGTGGAATCTTAAAAACAAACAAACAAAACAAAACAAATAGAAACAGACTCAAATACAGAGAACCAATTTTTGCCTGAGAGGAAGGCAGTGAGGGGGTGGGAGAATGAAATTGGTGAAGGGAGTTAAGAGGTACCAACTTCTAGTTATAAAATAAGTAAGTCATGGGGATGAAAAGTACAGCATAGGGAATACAGTCAATAATATTATAGTAACTTTGTATGGTGACAGAAAGTAACACACATGCTTTTGGAAAGTATTTAATGTGTACAATTGTCAAATCACTATGATGTATAGATAAAACTAATATAATATTATAGGTCCCCTATACCTTAAATAAAAAGAATAAAAGAAAAAAAATAGGCTTCCCAAAAGAAATCCAAAATTTTCCATACATTTCCAATTCATTACAAATGTGGACTTTGGTTTTTAGATGGCAATGTATTTAGAATATATATCCAAAACAAATGCTTCCTTAAGAATCTGACCTACACTCCTTTGAACAGATATAGACTGGTTTGTACAGGCCATGAGATTCTCTTAACAAGTCATTATAACAATCTGTATTCCATTAAGAAAAGAAAAAACAGGCTCAATTAGACACGCCATTGAATCTAAGACAGATTCCCAGTTCAGAGATGCTAAAATGTAAAAAAAGGTGTCTATTTTAGAATGAACAAAACTTTTCTCTATAATTGACAATCTGGGTTATATTGCTTTTCACATCTGTTTGCTCAGTCTGCTTGGACAAGGGGCAGAACTTTGACATAGCTTGTACTAGTCATTTTGTACCATGGCAGAGAAGAGTCAATACGCATCACCGAACAGAGCAATGTCTCCCCAGTTTAAGCCCCTGCATTCACTACCTAAGGCAAATACTCCTCTGGTTGTTCACTGGTCTGCAGCCCCGTGTGGGGTGGGAGACGGTGCTCAGGGTCAACCTGTCAGGCCCTCCCTATGTGGCACCTTAACTAATCAGACCTCCTGTATTATACCTGGGCGTACAGCATACTGTGATGTTACCTCAGAGAAAATCAGAAGCGATCTTAGCAAGAATTAGCCCTTCTTTCTCCCACCAAAGCCTGCCAGCCTATCTGCCTCTGTCCCCAGATATTCTGCCTTCATTTCTATCTATGCATGAACTGACACCATGCTGACCCATGGGTAGATTCTCCATTTGTGCTCTCCCACTTGCCTACTCAGGATCTTTGTCCTTGTGATTTGCTCATTCTTCTGCATCATTAACTTTCCCCTCTACTACATCACTCCCCTCAGCATATAAACAGTATTTTATTTCATTTTAAAAGCCTTAAACCCCACATTCCCCCTTTCAGCTCCTGCCTCATTTCTCTTTGCTTTACACCGAAACCCCTCAAAAGCCTGTATCTATACACACTGTGTCCATGTTGTCACATTCCATTCTCTCCCCAGCCCACCCTATTGGGAGTGGGCCCTCAGCACTCTACTGGAGACTCCTAATGTCATCTGCTTCCATGTTTCTACAATTCATGGGTCAATACCGTTTCCCCCTTACTGAACCTTTAAGCAGCACTTGACACAGGGAGTCATTCTTCTTTCTTTCAACACTTTCTTCACTTGGCTATCGATCACCACCTCTTCTACCTTTCCTCCTACCTCAGTTGGTACACTTCTATTGAGTCTGTCTATCTTCTTCCTAACCTCTGAACTAAGGCTCAAAGCTGCATTTCAGTTTTAAATTTCTGGGGGCGCCTGAGTGGCTCAGTCGGTTAAGCATCTGCCTTTGGCTCAGGTCATGATCACAGGGTCCTGGGATTGAGCCCCACGGTGGGCTCACTGCTCAATGGGGAGTGTGCTTCTCCCTCTGCCTCTCACCCCCACCCTCCCCGCAGTTTGTGCTCTCGCTCTTGCTCACTCTCTCTCTCAAAAAAATAAATAAAATCTTTTAAAAAAATGAATAAATTTTAAATTTTTCTTCTGCTTTTTATTTTAGTTTTATACTACTCAGGATCTCCTCCTTGGCTGTCTGTGCTAAAGAATTCTAGTACTTAGTCTTGAAATTGCTGACCTTTTAACTGCTAGCTTATAAAATTTCAGGATAAGAAGAATCTACCTTATTCACTTATCCAGTATGGAGAGTTATATGAAAATATGTTCTGTCCCATTTTGTCTTGTTATGATAAAACTGCCCTCACAAGAGTTATCTAAAAAAAGGAATCTTAAAATACCCACCCTAGAGACTGTAAAATAGAATGATTTAATTTTGAAAAGCTATAACTCTGATTGGTTGTCTATTGAACAATTTGTTGCTCAAGTAACAATATTTAAGTTGACATCTGTTTTTTGAAAGGAATAAATATAGTACTTGTGAGATTTCTTAGTAAAGCCAGAAGAATTTCAGAATTTTCTTATCTTCCCATAGTGTATAAGAGTATTATAAACTCCATGGCCCAGCTGAATTCCTTATTCAAATAAGTAGTTGAGAGTTATGCTCTGTCTTACTTGAATTAATATTCTCTTTATTCGCTCTCTAGTAATCTTATGCTACCTCAAAGTTTTAAATAAATATCATCTACAAACTGATAATTCCCAAGTTTAAATCTCTGGTCCCAATCTTAACCCAGCCCTTCAGATGTAACTATTTGGCATTTCCACTTGGATGTCCTGTTGGTACCTCAAACTGAGCATGGCCAAATCAAAGCTCAGTCTTCCCCTTCTAGACATATGGTACCACTCTCCACTCAGTTATTCAAATAAGAAATCTAGGATCATTTTTCTGCTTTAAATGAAGAAATGCAGGATTTGTAAAAGAAAATGTAAAGCACTTAAAGTAACCTATTAATGTAAAGTTAAAAAGAATTTTTAAAATTTGGAAATAATGCCAAACTTACATGAAGTTGCAAAATTACAAATAGTTCAAAGTCTATTCCCATACTGTTTGCCCAGATCTGCATAGTGTTAACCTTTTATTCCACTTGCATTATCATTTGCATTGTTTCTGAACATGTGTAGGTGTGGAGTACATGCAATTTTTGCTTCCCAAATCTTTAAAGTTAAGATATATACATGATTACCTTTAAACCCTAATTGCTTCCATGTTTATTTCCTAAAAATAGTGACTTTCTCTTACATAACTACATTAGTGTAAGGGCCTATTTAGCCAAAACGGCTCCATGTTGGTTGAATAGCCATTTTGTTGTTTATGCAGTAAAACTTAAATGGACCCTGCCCCCCCCCCGCCAGGGGACTTACTTAAAAACAAGTCCCAGAAACCCGTCCCAGGTAACAAAGCCCAAATACAAGGGTGGGTCAGGCCAGGTTGAGGTATCCAATCAGTGGGGGCCCATACTGTCTCCCTAGCTACCAAGGAATATGGGGCATGCCCTTTGGGCACCTTTTGGGTGCCAGTTCTGACTAAGGTGATAGGCTTGTTCAAATGTCTATTATAGGGTAAATTGTAATTCAGTTGGTCACTTATATGTGACCTAGCCTGACTGTGCAGTTTCCTCTGTGTCATTGGCCACCAGCGCATGGCCAGGCCCAACCACATGGCCTTTGCCCTTAAAAGCCAGTCTGTAAGGCAGAGAGGGGTCGCCTCTCTTTGTAAAAGACGCCCCTGGCCGGTCAGTTTGATTCTTGATGCTTGATGCAAAATAAAGTTTTGCTTGACCTTCGCTTTGTATCAGTCTCGCTCCTTTGATTACGGACCCAACATTAGTTATCAAATTCAACTTGACATACCCCTTAATCTACTGTTTATATTCTAGTTGAAAACTGACCCAATAATGTCTTTTCTAACATTTCCCGCTTCACAGTAGGACATAGTATAAGGATCAGGTATTGGATTGAGTGCTCGCTCCTAATCTGGAACATTCAGGGTCCTCTAAAAGGGCACTCTTTCTTTCACGTCCCATCCATACCTAACCCACTAGCAAGCCCTATCACCTGTACCTCCTAAATATAAGCACCGTCTGACCACTTTCCATCACAAGGAAGGGTATGAAGCATTTGCAAAGACAAAATATAGCAATAAGTGGAGAAACTAAAGAAACCAGGAGTAAGAGTAACTCAAGAACCAGTGCTCTGTGTATAAAGCCACTGAGAGATTGTGATATAATAGCTACTGCTTGTTGGGCTCTCTATATACCAGGTATACCACAATGCATTCACTATCTCATCTGATCCCAAGAACCACGCATTAGTATCTCATTTTAATATAAATAAATGGACTCAAAGAAGCCAGATTAACTACCCTGAGGTTACACAGTTGTAGTGGCAGGCTTGGAGTCCAGTGCTTAACACTCTAAAGCCAATGCTCTTAGAATGCCAGAAAGAGCCTACAGGATGTGACTAACAGTTAGCTCTAGAGGGGACATCTGAT
>ML104777.1:568-99083 GCA_003697995.1 Taxidea taxus jeffersonii
ACTGAGCCACCCAGGCGCCCCTCTCTTTTGCCATTTTAAAAAATATTTTTATTTATTTATTTGAGGAAGAGAGTGCGTAGGAGAGAGAGGGAGAGATCATGAGCAAGGGGGATATGCAGCTGGAGAAGCAGACTCCACGCTGAGTGGGGAGCCCCATACAGAACTTGATTCCAGAACCCTAGGATCATGACCTGAGCGGAAGTCAGACATTTAACCAACTGAACCACCCAGGCATCCCAACAAGTTTGTTTTTTTTTTTAATTTTCTTAGTGATGTCTTTTGAAGTGCAAAAAACTTAAATTTTGATGACGTCCAATTTGCTGATTTTTTTTGTCGGAGGTGGGTTTTTGCTGTTGTATCTAAGATTGCTGCCTAACGTAAGGTCAAAAAGATTTTCTTCCCACAGTTTCTTCAGACATTTTATTTTTGCTCTTACATTTAAGTCTATGATCTATCTTGAGTCAATCTTTGTAGATTGTGAGGTAAGGATCTAAGCTCATCTTCTGGCATGTGGAGAGTTGGTTTCCCAGAACCATTTATTGAAAAGACTAATATGGGGTGCCTGGGTGGCTCAGTTGTTGGGCGTCTGCCTTCGGCTCAGGTCATGACCCTGGGGTCCTGGGATTCGAGCCCCGAATGGGGCTCCCTGCTCAGTGGGTTGTCTGCTTTTCTCTCTAACCCCCTCCCCGGCCCTCGCTTGTGATCTTTCTCTCTCATGCTCTCTTTCAAAAAAACAAATAAAGTCTTTTAAAAAGCTCAGATATAACTTATACACAGTAAAATTTGCCCTCTTGAGTGTACCTTTTCTGTGAGTCCTAACCGAGTTGTAGACCTACCACCACGACCAAGATATAGGACAACCCCATTACCTCCTCACAAGTCCCCTTCCCCTTTGCTGTCAACCCATCTCCATCCTCCCTGACCCCAGATCTCTCTTCTGTCCTTATAGCCCCACCCACTCCCAAAAGTCATATAAGTAGAATCTTACAGCGCTCAGCTTTCTGAGTCCGGCTTCCCTCTCTAACCCCATCCTTCAATATCCAGCATGATCTTTTCAAAATATAAATCTGCCTGCCTTTCTGTGCCTGGAGAGCCACTGCAGGGTCTGGCTTCGACCCATAGTTCCTGCCTGTCCGGACGGACAGGACAGATGGCTCTTAAACCTGGTTGAACCACCTGAGGGCTTGTCAATACCACACATTCCTGGGTCTTGGCCCTGGAGACTGAGATTCGGTAGATGGGGAGGGACCCAGGGATCTGTTTTTTACACAAGCCTAAGGAGATGTGGAGGCAGGTGGTCACAGGCCACACTTTGAGAAACACAGCTGAGCCCAAAGCACTTGCCTTTCTCCTCACCAGCTCGAGGTTAGCTGTGTGGCCTCCTCTTTTTCCTTCTCCTCAACCCCACTATGCCTTGTCATGCCATGTCCCCTCCCGATAAGGGCTTTGGCACCTGTTTCCTCATCGTGAGTGGAACACCCCCCATTCCCACTCACCCTTCTCCCTGCTCCAGTTTCCCCTCTGCTTGATTGTCACTTCCACAGACAAGGCTTCCCCAACTCATCGGATGAGTCATTCTCCCAGCATACTGGTCACCTGTCATTTATTTGTGTGTGATTTTTTTTTAGAGAGGGGGAGGGGCAGAAGGAGAGTGAGAATGAGAGAATCTCTTTTTTTTTTTTGGATGATTTTATTTATTTTTAAAAATTTTTAAAGATTTTATTTATTTATTTGACAGAGAGAGATCACAAGCAGGCAGAGAGGCAGGCAGATAGAGAGGAGGAAGCAGGCTCCCCGCTGAGCAGAGAGCCCGATGCGGGGCTCGATCCCAGGACCCTGGGATCACGACCAGAGCCGAAGGCAGAGGCTTTAACCCACTGAGCACCCAGGCACCCCCACGATTTTATTTATTTATTTGACAGAGAGAGACACAGCGAGAGAGGGGACACAAGCAGGGGGAGTGGGAGAGGGAGAACAAGATTCCCTTGGAGCGGGGAGCCCGACGTGGGGCTTGATCCCAGGACCCCGGGACCTTGACCCAAGCTGAAGGCATACGCTTAACAACTGAGCCACCCAGGTGCCCCAAGAATGAGAGACTCTTAAGCAGGCTCCACACCCAGCATGGAGCCCAACACAGGGCTCAATCTTACAACTCTTGATATCATGACCTGAGTCGGTCATTTCCAGAGTCGGTCACTTAACTGAATCACCCAGGCACCCCTTATGGGATTTTTCTATTAACATCAGTCTCCCCATCTGGGCTGCATGAGGATAAGGGCAGGGTCTGTTTTTGCTGCTCCCTGCTTTTTCCCCAGTACCATGCATGGGGTTTGCCTATAGTAGGTACTTAACAAATATTATTGAACAAAGGAAGGAATCTTGGAGTGAGTCGTCTACTGTGCTTTGCACAAGCTGCTGCTCCATGGCCCAGGTGACCTCGCCCCCTCCCTCACTTCTTTGCTTAGTCCACTCATACTGGTTTTTCTAGGAAAACCCCATTTGGAGAAAGTTGAGGCTTGAGCCGCTCCTTGATGGTCCCTCAGGGCAGACTGCTTATCACCCTAAGGACTGTTTGTTTACCAAACTGTCACCCACTTGAGGCTGGGAGGTGGCCACTGCCTTTGATCTGCGCCCTTCCAGGCCCTCTCCCTGACCCTTCTGTTTGCCTAATGCTGGAGGAGAGAGCTAAAGTGATCGTTCAAAGGGGAGTCCCCTGCCACCTGGCCAGAGCTTTCCCTAGATCATTCCTCCTACCATGAGACCCTGTATAACCCCTTGGATTTTGGAAGAAGCTGAGACCCTGGACTTTGCAAAGAAGGGAGAACTTCGGGGTGCCTGGGTGGCTCAGTTGTTAACTGTGTGCCTTCAGCTGGGGTCACAGGCCCAGGGTCCTGGGATCGGGCCCCACATCAGGCTCTCTGCTTGGAGGGAAGCCTGCTTCTTCCTCTCCCACTCCCCCTGCTTGTGTTCACTCTCTTGCTGTATTCCTCTCTGTCAAAAAAAAAAAAAAAAGTAAAGAAGGGAGAACATCTTCTTGGGTGCCTCTGAGGACCAGGGTGCAGACTGGGTGGCCAGACTGTGGTTGGAGGTCAAGGAGCAGCCCCTGTTCCTGGACACCCTTCTGGCAGGCTTCCCTCTTTGGCTGAGTGCTCTTTGCCCCATCAGGTGGGACCCAGAGGCCCAGACAGGTCTCCTGGCTTGGCCAATGAGCAGACCTGATTTGGTGAGGAGTATGGGGAAGGGTGAGCACCGTTTCACATACCCTCCAGCCTCCAGTCCCTCCCTCCCACACATCACGAGGACTCTGGATCTTCACTCTGAGGCTGCTCAGCTCCACGGTCTTCCCCGCCTCTCCCCTGGCACCTGCCGCGGGGCTAAGAAGCGCAAAAACAATCCCGGCCAGCGTGGAGTGTCAGGGAGTCCCGCCCCTTCTCCTCTGGTTCCTCCTCCCTGGATTCTTCCCCAGGCCCCGCCCCCACCTGCCCAAGATAATTTGTTTCCTTGGGCCAGGAGCTTGGACACACAGGGCTCTCCCTCCCCCTCAACCCTCACTCTTCGTCCAAAGTCGGGACACCCTCCTGCCACCTGTAGAGAAGAAGGTGTGGATTTGAAATCAAGTCCAGGTGTCTGGGGTCCCAAGACAGAACCGAACTTTGTACCCGGTGTCCTGCTGCTTCTGCTGGGGCCCTCCAGGTAAGGTGACCAAAATCGGTCCCAGCCGACAACCTGCTCCCACCCCCGGCCACCTCAGCGCCCCAGGCTGTGCCCGCGTCAGGGCCAGGAGCTGGCAGGTTGCCCAGGTGGGCGGACCGGCGGCCGCCTGACTCCCCCCTCTCAATGATGTCAGGCCAAGGGCGGGGGCAGGAGGGGGACAGGTAGTTAAGGGCCTGGCGTCTCCCTCCCTAGACCGGTGGCCCCAGCCAAGTGTTCCGAAGCCCAGGGTCCAGGTAAGGACCCAGCGGGCACTTCGTCTTGAGGGTGGGAGCAGCGGCAGGTCCGGGATCAATGTTTAAAGATTCAGCCTCCTGCTGTGTTGCTCTGGCCGCCTCGCTTTCTCTTTTTCTCCAATCGCCCATATCCTGCCCCTTCCTCACCATCTGCCCCCAGTCTTTCCCTGTTCTCATTTCCTGTCCTCCTTTTTCCTTCCTTTCCTCCCTATAGCCCGCCTCCGTCCGGCGTCCGGACAAAGCAGCTGATGGGGATGGGAAAGATCGATCCCCAGTCCTCTCCTCGGGGAGACGCGGCTTTCCCGCTGAAACTAGTCCCTCCCCACCTTCCTAGAAAAAGAGCTAGGAGGGGGCCTGAACACCCAGGGCTGCCTAGAGGCATTCCTGGCTCAGCCTGAGGTTACGCGTTTGAGGTTTTCCCAAGACTCTACCAAAGACTGACGTCTCCGCGCAGGGGCGGGGGGGCACCCTCCAATCTGGAGGGCAGCCGAGGAGAGGGATCTCCTAAATTGTTAGAGCTCGGTGTCGGGATTGTTTGCCTGCTCAGAATACAGGGTCCTGCCCTGGGAAGGGAAGGTGGAGGCGGGGCAGGCCCCCGGGGTCCTTCCTGGCGTCGGAATGAAGGCTCGAAGGCTAGAGGTCTGGATGCTGGGGGTCTGCGGTGGAGCGGGGACCAGGGAAAGTGTGTGTGCGTGTCTGGGGGCAGGGAGTAGTGTTTGAGAAAGACCCGAGTCTGGATCTCCCTGACACGGCGGGGATGGAGAATGCACCTGTCCGCCCTTGGAAGGCCTCCCAACCCTACTGTGCCTCAAGAATGGCCCCTCTTGGCCTGTCCTAGACTGCTCTCTCCTCTCCGCCCCCTCCCCTCTCCGATCGTGCTGGGGGAGCCCTCCAAGAGGGCGAGCAGCCTGTAATGATTAACTCCACAGACACAATCTAGCATTCTTCCCAAATTAAACTTTAAGAAAGTTTACCCCCACCCCCTTTTCCCATTGGGCGTTTTTTTCCAGAGTTAGGGAGTGGGCGGGGCCTCAGGGTCCTGGGCCCTCCTCCCAACTCCGGGTCATCTAGGGGTTTCCCGCCTCCTTACCTGGGCCCTGAGCGCTCAGAACTCCCGCAAGGTTGGACCTTCCAGCCACCCCCCCCCCCTCGCCCCCATAAATCCCGATAGGGGCGGACTTGGAGTGCTGGGCCGGACCCGGGCCTTCCCACCACCTGCTGGTCCCCCGCCTAGGCCTCGGCCCTGCCAGCCCCTCCCCCCTCCCCTGGCTAGCGACGGAGGTGGCCTTGTTTTCCAAGGTCCCTCAATACTGGGCCCTGCCACCCGCCCTTGGGGCCAGCCAGGTGGGGCGAGATTCAGGAAGTAAACAAGGAGGCAGGAGGTTGGGAGGGCGGGAAAGAGGGTGGGGCTGGAGCCGCGGGGCAGGAGAGGCCGTTGGGGCAGCCGGGGCTTGGGAGTCCTAGTGTTGAAGGGACTGAGGTCTTGGGGGTCGGTTCCTTCTACAGAAGCTTTCCTAGGGCCCCCGTTTGAAAGGTTCAGGTCTCTCGGGAGAGTGTTCCCCAGGCCCCACAGCTGGGACCCGGTTCTCCTCCCATCCCATCTGTTTGGTTCTAACTGCCCCACTCTTCTGTAGCCTTAGAAGGGTCTGGAAGGCAAGGTGGGATGAAAAGGCCAAACCCAAGTCTTTAGTGGCCCTCCAGATCTCTGAGGCCAGACTCTAATCTGATTCTGATTTAAATCTTCCTTCTCTCTGCCGGAACACTGCCCTGATTCCTCTTCCCTCTGCGATGGAGTAGGACCCCACTTTTGGTCTCTGGGTTCCTCTCTGGCTTCCCTGCAGCCCCCAGTCTCCCTGGAGTGAAGTCACCAGGGTTGGGACCAGAGGGTAGAGGGGTTCTGGAGTCTTGTTGGTGTTTGCTGCTAGGTGTGTCTTGCTGTTACCCCGGCCCCCTCTCCCGCCTGACCCTGAGCCCCTTAAGCCCCCTCCCTGCCTCACCCTCCTGGCCTTTTCCTCATCTGCCTGTCTGTGTCTCTTTTCTCTCCTTGGGTGAGGGGGCTCCGGGACTGGGAGGTGACTAGGTGACTATGGGACCCAGAAAGGCAGATTGCAGGTCCCACCTTGACTGGAGGTGGGCCGGGGTTGGGGAGGCAAAAATGACGTCAGAGGAGCTGCAGGCTCCACCATCCTCTTTCTCCTCCTCCCCTAGCCCATCCCTACCTTGTGCCTCCCCCTCCCCTCTGTTCTTCCCAGCCTGGTCGGTTGGGGGTGGGAGGGGAGAGAGGTGGGTAGAGAGGCAGGGCTGTTTGTGTTTCTTCTAAGTCAGGAAGTCGTGCAGATGAGTCAAGGTTGAATAGAGAGCCCCAGGCAGTGGTGTCCCGCCCCACCCTGACTCACCTGTCCCCCAGATCCCCTCATTTAATGGTCAGGGGCCTGCCCCATCCTGGAGGGTCAGTGCCAGGTGCTGCAGGCAGCCTAACAGCACTGGCGTAGGTCTACAGTTCTCCCAGGTCCTCCCAGATTCTAGCTGGGCGGAGGGGTCCTGCTTCCTGTGGAGGAGGGGCCTGTGCTGCCTCAGTCCCCAGTGGGCATCTTTGTTCCAGCTCTCCTGTCCTTACTTGTTGTAGGTGCCTATGCAGTACCTGTGGGTGATAGGATGTGGGTAGGACCCTGGCCCTGCCTGGGGGTGCCAGGTGGCTCCAGACCAGTGGGTGGATAAGACAGGTGCAGGGAATTGATGCAGAGGTCCCAGCACAGGGCAGATCGGGAGCCCTTCCATCCGGAAGTGGAAAATCCAGGAAGGCTGCTTGGAGGAGGTGGCCTTGGCATTGGGGCTTCAAGAAAACTGGGCAGGAGGAATCTGGAGAGGGTACCCAAAGTTTGGGGGCTGCTGGGGGACGGGCCTCCCAGGCTAGTCCTGTCCTTCTCCCTGCAGCTGAACCTGCCTCCTGCCCTCCTGGTTCCTGTCCTTTCCCACCTCCTTCTCTCCCCTTATGCGCATCACTCAGCACTTGGGCAGGCGTTGCCACAACAGGCTCTGGCAACTAGGTCTGGCAACAAAGCACTGGAAAAACCAGGGGCAGAGCCCAGAGGAGTGAATGCCCCATGCTTAGGGCATGCTCGGAGACTGAGTCAGCCTCACACAGTCTGTGGCACACAGAGTCTGTTGCCGCTGCCGGGCTTGCGGTGGGGGACCCTCTTAGCTCTTCCCCTGGGCAACGTGGCACTGACAGAAAAGCACTGGACTTGGAGTCCAAACACCGAGTTCCACTCCCTGACTCCCCTATGATGGGGGCAAGAATGCTTACTTCTCAGGGACTTGGTGTCCCCTTTTGCAAAAGGGCTCACACTACGCTTCCCCAAAGGCAACAGGGAAACTCCAGTTAGAGGGGGAGCGATAAGGTGCTGTGTCAGCTCCGAGAGGCCCCTTGGCAGCTGTGTGAAGTCAGGAGGTCTGGGTCCTCTTGGCCCCTCTCTGTGGGACAAGGGCACAAGGCAGCTGCTTTCAGCCTCCTCTTCTCCCTCAGATGTTATGGAGCTGGGTCTGTCTCCACCTCATCTCAGCAGCTCCCCAGAAGATCTGTACCTGGCCCCTGGGACCCCTCCTGGGACTCCCCCGCCTCCCGATGCCCCTCTTCCTGTGGAGGTGAAGAGGTCCCAGCCTCTGCCCATTCCGACCAGGTACAATGGGTGGGTGGAGCTGAGGAGGGGCTGGTGGTGGTCGGGGGTTTGGGGAGTGGGGGTCAGTGTTGGGTAAGGCAGAAGCTTGCAGTCTGCAAATTCTCTGCCCCCTACCTTGGGCCCCAGGAATCTTCTTCGAGAGGAGGAACTGCGGGCAACCTCTCTGCCCTCCATCCCCAACCCCTTCCCTGAGCTCTGCAGTCCTCCTTCACAGACCCCCATTCTTGGGGGGTCCTCCAGTGCAAGGGGGCTGCCCCCTCGAGACGCCAGCTGCCCCCATGTGAGTTGTCTTGGGAGAGAGAAGGCAGGGATATGGGGGGTGCTGTGGGACTGGGGTGGATATGGTGCCGTTCCCGTAGAGGTGGGCGGATTTGGTCAGGAGTCCCTGTGGGTATAGCAGGCCGGGGCAGGGAAGGAACCACTCTTGCCCCTCCTCTAGTCATTGGCAATTCCTGGGTTGCAGGTAGTCAAGGTGTACAGCGAGGATGGGGCCTGCCGGTCTGTGGAGGTGGCAGCAGGCGCTACGGCCCGCTATGTCTGTGAGATGCTGGTGCAGCGAGCTCGTGCCCTGAGTGATGAAAACTGGGGGCTGGTGGAGTGCCACCCCCACCTAGCACTGGGTGAGCTGGGGTACCGGGGGCTGTCTGGACAGGGAGGCGATGCTTTGCACCTTGGGCTAGGCAGGTGCCTGCCTGGTCTCCGCCGACCCCTGCTGTTTGCCCTTGACCCCAGAGCGGGGCTTGGAGGACCATGAGTCCGTGGTGGAAGTGCAGGCTGCCTGGCCCATTGGTGGAGACAGCCGCTTTGTTTTCCGGAAGAACTTCGCCAAGTATGAACTGTTCAAGAGCTCTCCAGTGAGTGTGTGGGAGGGGGGTCTGGGCACTGGGACACCCTGATCCCCAACCTGGTTCCTCGACCCCTGACTCCTGACTCCTTTCCCCCCAGCATGCCCTGTTCCCAGAAAAGATGGTCTCCAGCTGTGTGGACGCACACACAGGCATATCCCATGAAGACCTCATCCAGGTAAGGGGACACCCCCATCCCGTGGCATACTCATGATTGCCCAGGACCCCCTGTTGGTTTTTTGGCCCTTAAGCATTTTTCCTCCCCTCTCTGTGGTAGAGAGTCTAGCGCAGTGCTCAGTGACTGGACAAGTCACTTTTCCTGGCTGACCATCTGTTTCTTTGTCTGTGAAATGGGACAATAAACGTATGTGGCACAGCTTCTCTCCTGAAGGCCTGTGCGTGTGTGCATGTGCATGCGTGTGTGTGGGTGTGTGTGTGTGTGTGTCCCTCTTGGCCTCTCACTCTCTCATCCTCTTCCTGTTTTCTTCTGGCCCCAGAACTTCCTGAATGCAGGCAGCTTCCCAGAGATCCAGGGCTTCCTGCAGCTCCGGGGATCAGGACGGAAGCTTTGGAAACGCTTCTTCTGCTTCCTGCGCCGGTCTGGCCTCTACTACTCCACCAAGGGCACCTCCAAGGTGAAGTCTTGAGGGTTGACAGCCTCAGCCCCTGGGATACCCCATTCCCAGTCCTTCTGGGAGTTGTCTCTTCCCTTACTGGAACGCCTAGATCTTTCTCCCCCTGCGCCCCAAGACCCTCCGCTGCTCTTCTTTCCCTCCTAGCTCACCTACCCCAGGAGGTAGTAGTGGGAAAGGCAGGTGAAGACTGAGTTTGAATCCTGGCTGTCCTTCTGTTTGCTGTGTGACCTGGGGCACTTCTCTGCTCCTCTCAGAAATCTCCCCAGCTGGCTTATGGGGACAGCAGTAGGGGGACAGGGGCTGCCTATAACAGGTCCCGCCTACCAATGCTGCCTAGGATCCAAGGCACCTGCAGTATATAGCAGATGTGAATGAGTCCAACGTGTATGTGGTGACCCAGGGCCGCAAGCTCTATGGGATGCCCACCGACTTCGGCTTCTGTATCAAGGTAAAGACCCCGGCCAGGCCTTGGAGGGAATGGGAGTTGTTCAGGCCCAGGATCCCACCTAGGGCTTCTGAGCTCCATCTGGGACACCCAGACGCCTCTCCCTGCACCCTGCACTGCCCCTTGGAGACAGACATCTGGTCCTAATGGCAGATACAGGACCGGCTGGTTTCCCCTTCCTACAGCCCAACAAGCTTCGAAATGGCCACAAGGGGCTTCGAGTCTTCTGCAGTGAGGATGAGCAGAGCCGTGGCTGCTGGTTAGCAGCTTTCCGCCTCTTTAAGGTGGGCCTCACCCTCTGGATCCCCCTGCACGAGTAGCTCTGCCCTCAGGAACAAGGGAGCACTGTAGCCTTGCTCTCTCAGTCTGCCTGGGCCAAGGCCTAGTCCTGGCTCTGCCCTCAGAAAGCTCCTTATCCACGGCAGAGATAGTCTTGCTCTTGGGACATTCTAGTGGCAGGGGGTGTTTCACAGCCTGGTCCCCAGCACCTGCTTGAGGTCAACTCAGGCTCTCTTTCTCCTCCGCCCCACAGTATGGGGCACAGCTGTATAAGAATTACCAGCAGGCCCAGTCCCGCCACCTGCGTCCGTCCTGTGTGGGTTCTCCACCTTTGGTGAGTGTGCACCGGGACATTAGCTGGGCATGGGCACCCAGGCCCCATCCTGGGGGGACATGGGCACTCTTCTGACTCCTCCACATTCTGTCCCATCTACAGAGGAGTGTCTCTGATAACACCCTGGTGGCCATGGACTTCTCTGGCCATGCTGGGCGTGTCATCGAGAACCCCCGGGAAGCTCTGAGTGCAGCCCTGGAGGAGGCCCAGGCCTGGAGGGTGAGGGGCCCACAGCCATCTGCATGTTTGTCCTAGGGACCGTGTGTGTGTGTGTGTGTGTGTGTGTGTGTGTGTGTTTAAGAAGGGGGAGGGGCAGGGGAAGCAGGAGAGAGAGAGACTCTTAAGCAAGCTCTATACTCAGCATGGAGCCCAACTCGGGGCTCGATCTCACCACCCTGAGATCATGACCTGAGCCGAAATCAAGAGTCGGATGCTGAACTGGCTGAGCCACCCAGGTGCCCCTCTCCTTGTGGGTTTCTGTGGCATGGGAGGAAGAAGGGCATAAGGGAGGTCCCCAGGTGCGGAAAGGGGCTCTGTATTCTCGAAGTGCCAGGTAATACCCCAGTCACACCCTGATCCCCTGTGTCCCCCACTACTCTACAGAAGAACCACCGTCTCAGCCTGCCCACCCCAGGCTCGGGTACGAGCCTCAGTGCAGGTGGGTAAGCACCCAGTGTCCTCAGGGGCGGGGGCTGCCGTGGCTTCTCTGAGCATTCCTGGTGGGGGTGGCTAGGGTGGGGGGTCTCCTCCGCAGAGTGACTGCCCTTCTGTGTTCCCCAACTCCAGCCATCCACCGCACCCAGCCCTGGTTCCACGGACGCATTTCCCGAGAGGAGAGCCAGCGGCTCATTGGGCAGCAGGGCCTGGTAGACGGGTAAGGGGCAGGGCTGAGCAGGAAAACACACCCAGGGATAGGAGGGACCCTGTGTTGGGATGGCAGCTCTGGGTCTTCGGGTGACGTTGCCCTGTCTCCTGGCAGTCTGTTCCTGGTCCGAGAGAGTCAGCGGAACCCACAGGGCTTTGTCCTCTCCTTGTGCCACCTGCAAAAGGTCAAACATTATCTTATCCTCCCGGTGAGTCATCCCCGTCCTCCTCCTCAAGCCCCTGGAGCAGCTCCCAGTCCCCCCCCCACCGTGTGTCTGGGTCTCTCGGGGAGATGCCTGTGCCCCCGCGCCTCCCCCGACCTGCTGTCCCCTCTGGCTGTCCCCCAGAGCGAGGAGGAGGGCCGCCTCTACTTCAGCATGGACGATGGCCAGACTCGCTTCACCGACCTGCTGCAGCTCGTGGAGTTCCACCAGCTGAACCGTGGCATCCTGCCCTGCGTGCTCCGCCACTGCTGCACCCGAGTGGCTCTGTGACCTGGCTCCGGCCACTGCCCCTGTGGGCGCCCAGGGGACTCCAGGGCACAGGAGCTCAGGCATGGGCTCCCGGAGCTCAGGAGGGTTCCCCTACCCAGGAGAGCGCGGTCTGCTTTGCTCCGTTGCCTCTCCCTCAGGCAGCAAGCACCCCCACCTCAGCCCCCACCTCTCTTCTCAAGAAAAGGCACTGGGGGTGGGGGCTCCCCTCCACGGAGCTCCTGGGCGCGGCCCTGGGGCAGGGCATTATGGGAGAAATGGGGGCAGCCCAGGTGGCCTCAGGCCCCACACTTTGTACAGACTGAGAGGCCAGTTGATCTGCTTTGTTTTATATGAGTGAAAATAAAGCTTATTTTTTGATACACCCGTGAGTTCTGTCTGGCAGGACCTGGCTAGCGGAGTGGAGCAGGGAGTGCCCCCCCTCACCAGGCCTTAGCGCATGTGTCGGATGGCTGGGGCCACACGTCCTCCAGCCTGGACGTTTCTTGAGGGCAGGGTGGTCTTGGTCATCGGAGCGTCTCCAGGGAATGAAAGCATGTATGAGGGACTGTCATCCAGGTGCCATCTACTGACAGGCCCTAAAGCAAGTCCTGTGGGCCGACTGTTCAGGTGACTTCTTTATTTATTTATTTATTTATTAATTAATTAAAGATTTTATTTATTTATTTGACAGACAGAGATCACAAGTAGGCAGAGAGTGTTCAGGTGACTTCTAACAAACATATAGTTAGGCATTTCCCATCCCCACCCGGATACATGGCCCAACCCCTCTCCCAAGTCCCCACGACCCCCCAGGGTCAACCCCTCTCCCTCCTGCTTTCTTTTCTTTCTTTTTTTCAAAGATTTTATTTTTTTAATTAGAGAGTGAGAGAGAGCAAGAGAGCGGGGTGAGGGGCAGAGGGAGAAGCAGACTTGGCTGAGCCAGGAGCCCAATGTGGGGCTCGATCCTGGGACTCAGAGATCATGACCTGAGCCAAAGGCAGACGCTTGACTGAGTGAGCCACCCAGGTGCCCCTCTCTCCAACTTTCTGTCCTTAGAGTTTGCTCCCTCCAGAAGGCCATATAAATGGGACCCCACAACACTCAGCTCTCTAAGTCTCGCTTCCCTCTCCAACCCATCCTCCAACATCCAGAGTAATCTTTCCAAAATACAAGCCCAGATGGACCCTGTAGGGTCTGGACTCTCCCCACTACCAATGTTGGTCTGTTACGGTCTAAAGAGTTTTGTCAGGACATTTTACAGGTTTTGCTCTTAGGTGACAGGAGAGCTTTAAAAATGACTCAAACTGGGGAACCTGGGTGGCTCAGTGGGTTAAAGCCTCTGCCTTTGGCTCAGGTCATGGTCTCAGGGTCCTGGGATCAAGCCCTGCATCGGGCTCTCTGCTCAGTGGGGAGCCTGCTTCCCTTCCTCTCTCTCTGCCTGCCTCTCTGCCTACTTGTGATCTCTCTGTCAAACAAATGGATAAAAAAAAAAAAAAAAAAAAAAAGACTCAAACTGGGAACACCTGGACCTGCCATTTGATCTTTAAGTCACAAAGAGGAAGACCTCTCCAGACACGTGAACTCCAACTAGGCATTATTTTTGCCAAGAAATAGAACCTCAGTCTCATCCCTTGGATCTAGTGGCTAGTTTATCAGAAATACAGGGGACAGAGGAACATGCGAAATGACACACGGGGATACAGTTACCCAAATCCAGACTAGGAAACTACACAGCAGGGAACCCAGCTTTGACAACAACAAAATTACAAGAAAAGATGGGGAATCTCTAGCTCTCAAGAAATTCAGCCATACGTGTAATTTGTTGACCTTGTTTGATTCAAATCTGAACTAGCTAACTGTAAAAAACATTTATGAGCAATCGGGGGAAATTTGAACTCTGATGAGATATTTGATGATATTAAGGAATTATGGTTAACTTTTCAAGGGGTGATAATGGTATTTGTGTGTGCGTGTGTATGTGTTTAAGTCTTCATCCTTGAGAGATTCATTCTGAGGTATTTATAGGTGAAATGATGTCTTTGCTTTGCTTTTAAAATAACCCCAAAGTTAGGGGTGTGAGTATGGTCATAGGCTGGCCGTAAGTTGATAATGGTTGAAGCTGGGTGATGAGTACATAGGGATTCATTAAATTCTTTAATTTTGTGTCAGCTTGAAAATTCTATAATACAAAAAATTTTTAATGGAGAAATCCCTCCCCGAATCTTTGAGATTGGGCATGAGGTGGTGGGATCCTGTTTTGTTGGTGAGGAAACTGATGGCCCAGCGAGACCTGCCCCAAATTACGGTTAGTGGGAGAGCCAGGATTTCAACCCAGGTCTGAATACAGGTCTGGGCTGTTCTGCCGCCCCTGCCTGGCTGACTTCCAGGTGGAATTCCTAAGTGGCCTGCGGGGGTGGGGATGGGGAGGTGGGGTGGGGGCGTTTTCCCTTGGAGAGCCCCTCCCTTCTCTGCAGCCCTGGTCTCTGGCTGGGGGGGCGGGGGTTGTCCTGAGGTGACTCTGAGAAGGACCAGCCGCCACAGCCAGCCCTTGGGCTAGGCTTGTCACCCCCAACCTTTGGGGCTGGGGAGCCAGGCCTATCAGACAGAGGGGGGAAGATAGGCCTCATCCACCCTCTAGCTTAGAACCTTCTGGGGACTTACCCTGAAGAAATTACTGCAGCCAGGCGTGAGAGGGGTGCAGGTTTTGTTTCTTGTTAGCAGGACTCCCTGAGGAAGCAGGGGCCAGAGCAACCTGTTGCCTGCCGCCTGCCATGGTTTCCAGAACCATCCCATCACCAGCTTCTCCTCGGGCCTGAGTTGACTGGTGCTGGCTATGTGACTGGCCAGGGATGCCCAGGTCCCCTTCTAAGGTGTGGGTACTAGGGGTCCATGCTGGGGTGGGAGAAAAGGGGCCAGAATGTGTCCTGTCCAGGGATTTAAGCTGTTTAAAAACAGAGCCCAGTGTCTCCTCATAGCCTGAGGCACCAGGCAGGGAACAATGGCCTTCTATGTCAATCAGCTAATTAGAAGTATATGGCACAGATATCGTTTTCACTTCATGCATAGGAACTGAGGCTCAAAGTGACCCACCAGAGGTCTTATATGTAGTTAGAGGCAGAGGTCAGACTCTGCCCAGCTTTAGGTGGTAGAACATAGCCCTTCTCTGCCCCCTCTGTTGTTGTTTTTTTTTTCTTCAGATTTAATTTTATTTTTATTTTTTGACAGAGAGAGAGATCACAAGTAAGCAGAGAGGCAGGGAGAGAGAGGGGGGAAGCAGGCTCCCTGCTGAGCAGAGAGCCAGATGCGGGGCTCGATCCCAGGAACCTGAAATCATGACCTGAGCCAAAGGCTGAGGCTTAGCCCACTGAGCCACCCAGGTGCCCCTACCACCTCTGTTCTTAGTGCTGGCTACTGTGAAGGACCTGGACCACTGGGCACCCTTTGAGGAGGCAGCTGGCTTGACCCTGAGCTGCATACTGGCAATCAACAGATGAACGTCTTCGCTGGGTGGCTGAGATCTCTGACTTCTTGGAAAAGAGGCAGCCACTGAGAATGTGGGGGACAAGGGCCCCTCAAGATCAGCTTGCAGAGGGACCCAGGAGAAGATTCCCCAGCTCTGAAGACATGGGGGAAGGGTGCTGTTCTACTGCCAAAGGGTTCCTGAAGCATGACCCACAGAGGCCAGATGGCAGAAGGGACTTCCAAGGACAGCTGCAGTGTGGCTAGTGGAGGCTTGTGGTTATGATGGAATCTGGGTTACTGGGAGGGCGGCAGGGACCTTGTGGAGAAGGTACAGACCAGCACCTAACATACTGTCTTTTCAGTATCAAGTTATTGGGTTTGATTATAAGAAGTATATGTGCTTTTTTAAAAAAAGACTTTATTTATTTGAGGGGGTGGGGAGGGGCAGAGGGAGAGGGAGAGAGAGAATCTCAAGAAGACTCAGCCCAGAGTTCAGAGCCTGCCTGATGCCGGGCTTGATCTCTCCATCCTGAGATCATGACCTGAGCCAAAATCAAGAGTCAGATGCTTAACCCACTGAGCCACCCCAGCGCCCGAAAAGTATATATACTTATTTAAAGAACATTTCAGAAATCAGAAAAAGACTTTGGAAAAGAAAAAAGAAGATTCCCTGTCATCTCCCTGAGGAGGAGCCAGGCCCTGACAGGGAGTGTGACACAGGGCTCCTATCCAGGGGCTGGCCCGAAATGGTCTGTAGCACATCCTGGACACCAGCTCTTAGGGCTAGTATGATTGGTGTGAGCCTGGAGCCGGGGTATGTGGCTCACCCCGGGGTCTGTAGGAGGACGTGGCCACAGGGCTGACCTCCCTGCCTGGTTAAGTGTGGAGGGCAGGGAGGGCTGCTGGCAACTTTCTGGACTTTGAGAACAGGTGAGCATGATTCTAGGGGAGCCCACCTCCCCCAGGATGCCCTAGGTGGGACATCCAGACAGACAAAGCTCTGGACAACTGATGCTTTCACTGATTCCCAAATATCCTGTTCAGTGAAATCTATACAGACTCCATGTTCATGGGTGGAGGGCATCCTGGTGCCAGTGGTGGGTTCAACATTGGGTCAGTGATCCTGCCTGGCTCCTTCCTTGTGCCCAGTGCCAGGCATCCTGAGGAGGGAGGGAGGAAAGAAGAAAAGGAGACAGGCAAGAGAGACCAAGGCTATTCAGAAGGATCCTTTCTTCCAACCGTCTACATAAGCAGTTTTCTACTGCCTTTCTGCAGTCCAAGGGTTCCAGCAGGAGTTAGGAGGCAGGTTGGGGTGGGGTTGGGGAGAGCATTGCCTTTGCATATGGTAGTTCGGCTTCATGGTATAGTTGGAAAAAAGGCTTCCATGACCATAGGACTGGTCTGGTCTAGCAGACAGAAAAGGGCCCAATCACATAGAGGTGGGGTCTGTGGCAGAGTCTGCTTTCCTGTCCCATGCTGTTGGCAGAACCTTAGCTTTGGGGCTTGGGAGTGAGGTGCGCAGTGTGGCTTCCTAGGACAGAGGATTCTCAGCTTCCAGCTGGGGCAGGGAGTCTAGCAAGGAGGGAAAAAACATCAGGATCTTGGGGAAGTTGGTGTTGCAGACTGGAGTCTAGAGCCACAGAATGGGTGTTCCTGGGGGCCGAGACTAGTTCCCAGGGGTTCTCCATGATCTTCCTACGGGTAGGAGTGTTAGGAAGTGGGGGTACTATCTGGGCTGAGATGGACTGTGCCCTACCCGGCCTTAAGGAAGTCTGAAATTCAGTCCCTTGTGGGGTGAGCTGTGATGGTGGCTAGCGCTCTATGGGAGGGCTGCATCTGGCCCGAGGAAGAGGCAGGTTTTCTTTGCTGGGTACCTGGAGGGGTGTTAGTTGGAGCTGCGTTTTCATGGTGGGATGTTTGTTTTTACTTGGATCAGGTTTATCTTGGAATGGTTTAGGGGAGACTGAGGGAGACTGGGAGGTCGCCTGCACCTCCACAGAACTGCCGCAAAGGCCGTATTCCCCTACGTTTACCTGCACACCCCGGGCCCCGAGGTAGATCCAGGACGTGATAGAAGTTGATATTCTTATCAGACACGAGCGCGATTTTTCAAAGGATGCCGGGGCATCTCCTCTCTCCTGGCCCTCTTACACCCATCAGTCCCGATACAGGTTCCCACCTTTTGGTTCTCTTCTTCCAAGCTGAGCCACCACGTCCCACAACAGCTAAGGAATGAACTGGGGGTGGTGGTGGGAAGGGCAGCGGCACGAGTAAGGCGAGACCTGAGTCGGACGAGGCAGGAGTCGGAGTGGGGATCCCGCCGTCGCTCTGGTCCCCCAGCACGTGCCGAGCGTGCCCTGCCCCCGCTGCCCGCCCCTGGGCCCCCTTCTCCCCGCCGCCTGCGCGCGGTTGCTGGACGGAAGGGCGCCGAGACGTCTAGGGGCTGCGGGCGCGGGGTAAACCGGCCCGCTTCTCCAGGGGGCGCGCTTGGGGGCCGCAGAGAGCGCGCTTCGGTCCCCGGTCCCCAAGGAAGGAGGCTCGCGTGGCGCCACAGCCGTGGGCCCGTTCGTCGCGGGGCACGGGGTTAGGTTGTTCTTCACTCGAGTTGGTGTGCTGCGTGGGGGCCTCCGGACGCCAGGCGGGGAGGGAAGCCCGAGCGCCGCAGCCCAGCTTCGCGGGGCCTCAACCGCGAAGGCCGGGCAGGACCTGCTGGGCGCCGCGGGCGGGGCGCTCGGGTTCTCCGGGACCCGCGCCCCCGCCTCTTGACGGCGCCGGAGCCTTTCAGCCGCGTGGCGGCAGTGACACCCAGCGGCCGTGGCGGGAAGTGCAGGCGCCGCCCCTTGGCTCCCGCTGCTCAGGTCGATGCCTCTCGAGGTTCCCACTCGTGGTTACGCGCGGGCACCCCCAGGAGAGAAGGCCGCGCTCTGCAGACTGTCCCGCGGGGCACTTCCCCTTCCCCTCCCCCAGTTTCCTCCCCGGCAGTCGCCCGAGCCCTGGGAGATCCTGCGGGGCTGCAGTGCCCGGAAGGGCGGGGCGGGGCGCAGCGGCGGCGCTGGGCTGTGACCCGGCGCAGTTTCACTTCTGGATCCTACCCCGGTGTGATGGGACAGCATCTGGGGTGGGGGTGGAGGTGGGGGGGCACACAGGCGTGCGGAGGGCTGGCGCTCAGGACCCCGGAGGAGGGATGGCTTTTTACCCCCCGGGTGTCACGCGCCCCGTGCCTCCCTGCATTTTCCACCCCCGCCCCCCACGCCACGGGTTCCACAACGCTGTCCCCGGAGCTGCCGCTCCTCCCAGGCAGCCGCCTCCGCGGGGGCTGTCGACCCCCGGAGAGGCCCCGAGCGGCGTGGGCGGCAGGAGGAGCGAGCTGTGAAGCCGCAGGCAGGGGGTTAGGCTGCGGGCTGCTGAGACGCCGAGCTGTTTCTCAGAAGTGCAGCTGCCCCTCCCCTCACACCCCCCTCAGCTCCCACCTCGCACCGCACCCCTTCCCCCTCCGCCTGGTCTTTGGGTCTTTGCTATCTTCGCCTGGGCACTCCCAACCCGGGAATCTGGTGTCGGAGTCCATGCAGAAGTCCGAGAACCTGAGAGAGGCCAGGGCCGGGAGTTCAGACTCAGGCGCCGAGCCCATACTCGGAGGCCGCAATTCCACTGTCACTTCGCCGTTCCCCACACTCCTGTGGGCCAGGATTGGAATTTCATAGACTGGTTTAGAACGTGGCCACTTGGGGAGATCATAGGCCGCCATAACCCTTGCTCCAGGGCCTCACCTCTCTTAGTGCTTGAGTGTGATGGGGAGAGAAGGAAGAGGGCACAGGACCCTCTTTCTCTCCTCTTCTTTCTGGAGTTAAGAGGAAAGGCCTGGCTGGAGCCATGGGGTTGAGGCTAGGCTTAGTCTCCTTTGGAAGGAACTTCAGAGATCCAGTTCCAGGGAAAAATTAAGGCCCGGAGAGGGAAATGGAAGTGTCCAGGGTCACCCAGAGAGTGACAAGGCTGGGGTTGGAAGCCAGGAGTCCAGACACTGAGCTGGAGTCTGCACCAGGTTGTCATTTGCTTTATTCATTTACCCTGTCTGTACCCCTCTCCCCAACCCCAAGAGTCTAGGGAGGGTGGGTAGGGTCTGTGAGTGACAGGGAGGTCGGGGTGCTGAGACTAATCCAGTGGGGGTGGGATGGGGATTGACCTGATGGAAGGACAAGCCTGGGGAGGAGGTGGCATCTGCCCCCCTAGTTCCCACCAGCCGCCCCCAGGGCTGTGGTTTATTTGACTAGGCAGCTCTTCTAGGGGGCCTGAGGGGCGGGGTGGTGATGGGAAAAGACTGCTGGAGGGCTTCCTGCCCCATCAGTCCTGGGGAAGGGGGGCAGCCTACATCACCCACAGGTCCTCTAACCTCCATACTTTCCACTGTAGTGCTCTTTCCTTGGGTAAATTCATGTTCTTCTGGGGGAAGATCTGTTATTTGGGGGGAAGAGAGGCAGCTGCCTACTTCACAGGTCAGGACAGAGTTAAAAACAAAACCGCAGCAAATTCAACACCCCGTGTCCTTCAGGGACTTTCCATGACACCTTCCTTCCCCCTCTCCCCCAAGCCAGGGAGTACCTCCCCAGAGGGCCTCCCCACCCCAGGTGCAGTGGTTTTTGGCTTTTATGCAAACAACTGTCTGACCGGGAATGCTCCGCAGCCAGAACTGGTATCCCCAGCCCCACTCACTCCTCCACCAGCCCTCAGCATTCCTGGCCTTCCCTGAGCTCTCTTCTCCGCTTTTCCTCAAACTCTGGGTGCTAGGGAATGGGAGGTGAGGGAAGGGACACAGGTCCTTGTCCCCCTCGCTTGCCCTTGGATGGCAGTTGCCTGCAGGTGGAGGTTTGGGCCCCCGGCAGCCTGTGTGATTGGCCTGATTGTGTTGAGGGATGGGGGAAGGGGAGGAAGAATGTGCAGGTGTGGGGTGGCCTCCCCTGCCAGGCCCACTACCCTCTGAAGTGTCACATGAGTTCCCAAGAATTAGGAAAGGAAACTGTCCTTAGGCTGGAAGCCCAGACAGCCCGAGCCCAGACTGCGCCAGCCCCAGAGCTGTCTCCACTGCTCACTGGCAACTAGGATCAGGTCTCTGGGTCTCCCTTACTCTTGGAGCTGCTTTTGCTTTGGGAAGAGAGTGGGGAGGAGGAAGGCCACATACCACTCTCTCAAAGGCTGGGACTTAGCCACCCATAGGCCACTCTGCAATGTATTTAGTGTTACAATAAAAAGGCAGGTGGTGACACAATTCCTCTCTCCCTGCCCTGAGCGCTGGGACTGCAAAACCTGCTGGAGGGCCTCCTAACAATCTGGCCCTGTGGGAGGGAGGCGGGACTGAGCGGAGCCAGAGGAGGCTGACACCAACCCATCCCACCTTTGCTAATCCTAAACTTCAGAAATGGCTTCTTCCTGCCTCGCTCACAAAGGAGGGGAAAGGGAAGATGTTTTGGAAGAGGCTGAGCTGAAGGCCAGATCATTTCCTAGACTCTATGCCATTCTCCTAGGACTTTGTCTTCAGCGCCTTAGGTTTGGGACTCCAAGTATCTTAAGACTATACTTAAATGCAGCTGGGGCCCCTGGCTGGCTCAGTCAGCATGTGACTCCTGATCTTGGGTTGTAAGTTTGAGCCCCACATTGGGTGTAGAGATTATTTAAAATCTTCTTGAAAAAAAAAAAAAAGAGTAAAAAGGCAAGTGTGGCTGAGTTTAGTGATGGCACTTCAATTTCCCAGATTCCCAAGAAATTTGGATGTTTCTAAGACCCCAGAGATGAAAAAGCCAGCACTTGTCTTCTATAAACAACCTCTGCTGGGAGCAAGGGCAGAGCTGTGTCTTAGAACTGGGAGACACTGTGGTGTTGATCCTGCCAAATCCAGTTCCCAAATTTCTCGGGCCTCCTTAGAGAGCTAAGGGCCAGTGGAACCAGTACCCCACTCTAGGGGGCTGGGAGCCAGCAACAGGATGCCAATGGCAGGCTCAGCAAGGCATCAGAACAGATGCCTTATTTTGGTGGTAATTTTGTTTACCTTGGTACTTGGGACTTTAAGAAATAGCCAGAGAGGCTAAATTAAGAAAATAGTCCTAGGGGTGCCTGGGTGGCTCAGTAGTTAAGCATCTGCCTTTGGCTCAGTTCATGGTCCCAGGGTCCTGGGATAGAGCCCTGCATCCCGCCAAGCACCGGCTTGGCAGGAAGCCCGCTTCTCCCTCTCCTGCTCCCCCTGCTTATGTTCCTGCTCTCGCTGTCTCTCTCTGCCAAATAAATAAATAAATAAATAGATAGATAAAAATATTAAAAAAAAAGTCTTAGAGGCAAAATTAAACCCTTCCATTTTCTGAGGACTACAAATGAATGATAGGCATGCACAGTGACTAATTTTAAACACACCAGTATTTTTTATTTCTCAGTGTAAAAATCAAACATGATACAGAAACCTTGAAAACTATCAGCAGGGGTTTTTTTGTGGTTTTTTTTTTTTGTTTTTTTTTTTTTTAATGTGACAATGCACTCATTATGGTTCTGGCAAGGTTAGCATTGCTACATTTCAGAAGCTGACTTTCTTTAAACAGTCTTTACAGAGGAGTAGGACACCTTATAGTGCTCCCAATGGTTGGACTCTGGGTAGAACTCAAGAGGAGTTAAGAGGGAAGGTCACTGCTGGGCAGGGAGGGCATTTCTGAGAAACCCAGATGAGAATGTTATGAGCACAGGCCGTGTCAAAACCACTCAGCAAGGCCTCCCTCCCTTCCTCCCAGGGGGAAGGCCACCCTGAGCCCCTTTGAACCCCCAAACCAGGTTCCCTTCTTCCCCCGTCATTCTGCAGACAAGGGTCATCCACAGACCACACGTGTGGTGGCTTTGGCAACCAGAAATTAAAAATAACCTATGGTTTTTCCAGTAGCCAAAATGATCCCTCACCAAAGCTCATAGACTGAGAACCTGAACATGCAAAACCACAGTCTGGGTGAAGGGATGTCTGCTTTTCAAATGACCTGCTAATTCTTTGCAACCCACAGTAATTTGGTTTCTGTGAACCCACAGAAGCAGGCCCACCAAAAAGAGTTTTTGTTTGCTAACCTGGAAAAGTCCTTGTATTAATGAGTCACTGGCAATGGGATCATTTTTAAGGCCGCCCCATTTTCCTAACGTGTTAAAATGTCTGTTCTCAGTCATTTTAGGAGAGGAAGAAGCAAAGTAACTTCAGAAGCTAGGTCCCACAGGCTTGGAGGAGGTGGGTGACATTTTGGGATGCTCTCCAGGCTTTCTAGAGTAGGGTCAACAGGGAGACGGGCAGTGAGGACCATTTGAGGAAACTCTAAGTTACTTGGGGAATTGATAGTCGAGAGCTCATGAGACAGGGAGGGAGCAAAGCCATTCTACTCCCCGACTGCAATGTCATGAAGTATCTTTAGCATGAAGTTCACTTATATTGGTTCTAATCATCAGTGTATTCTTTACTTTTACACATTAAAATAACATGAAGGAAACTCTGTGTTAGAGATTAAAGGCCTCCACTGGCTACTGAATTACTGAATCATGGTCCTAGTATGGCCTTTGAATATCTCCATGTATTTAAATTCACATAACAGTGCATACAGTGGAAAACTTGTAACCATCCCAAACAGCCCCCCGCCCAGTAACATCATCCCCTTGACAGAATTACATAAGAGCTCATAACATGCTCAGGAGGTAGATACTACGTCCTTACATTTTTTTAATCAAAACATTAACATTCCATTTTCAAATGTCAGCTCAATCAACATCAATGTATACGATAGTCCACTCTTGTAATATTTGGAGGAAACTTGCCTTCAGCTTTTTCAAAGTGCAAAGACCTGGTTATCATGTTGATGGCATGGTGGGGTACACACTATCTACAGCTTGGGTGAATGGAGCTACAGTCTTGTGTTCTGAGCTCATGCAAGTCTGAAGCCTACACTTCCTTGAGGGCTCTTCTGAGTCCGCCGTCTTCAGAGGCAGCAGTGTCCAGCCCTGGCTTCGCTGATCATTCGCAGAACCATTCAGTTCTTCAGCTTTAGAGAACAGAATCCTTTTCCTAGGGTGGCCCAGGTCTAGCCTTTGGTTTCAGGCCAAAATTGTCTTCTTTAAGGCACTTAAGTCCCAAATCCATTGTTTTTCTGAACTCTGCCTACAGAGAGAGGCTCTCTGATCTATACTCTGTCTGAGCATAAAAATAGCTCCCAATTATTTAAAAGAGAAGAGACATCATTGTGTATCTCTTATCTTCCTCTGCAAAGCCTGATGGTATTTTCTAGGACAAAATTTTCTTCACTCCACTTTCTTTTTATTTTTTTAAAGATTTTTATTTATTTATTTGACAGACAGAGATCACAAGTAGGCAGAGAGCCAGGCGAAGAGAGAGGAATGGAAGCAGGCTTCCCTGCTGAGCAGAGAGCCCAATGCGGGGCTCGATCCCAGGACCCCGAGATCATGACCTGAGCCGAAGGCAGAGGCTTTAACCCACTGAGCCACCCAGGTGCCCCACTCACTCCACTTTTTCTTGAGCTCATAAATCTCAATTCCAAGTCTTTGTGAAAGAGCTTGGCTGTCTCTGAAGTTTCAAATCTTGAGTGGCCTGGAGTTTCTAGATCTCCACTAGAGACCAATGGACCTGTTATCTGTGGGGTACACTTTAAAGTTAGGACAGTAACCATTTAATATTTCCATTACGGTCTTACTGCCTGTGTTGGGCTTTTTCCTTTAAAACATGCTAAACCTCACATTTGGCAGAGGGGAAAAAGCAGAGGAGGAGAGTAAGAACAGTGATACAGAGATTATTTGGAAAAACTTATGTTGGTGTGAGATTTGTTCGTAACAGCATGTTTCAACTAAGCAAAATTTTGTGCTTTTTTTCTTTGCAAAAAGAAATCTGAGGTCACTTTATATCTGGGCCACTGTGAGTATGGGCCTAGCAAAATGTTAAGCACTGCATTTAAAAGGTGAGAAATGTTGTCACTGACAAAGTCAGAAGCTGAGTCAGGAACAGCTCAGAATGGGTAATAAGGCATAAGATTAGCTAGCTTATCTGTGCAAAGGCAAGTATCTTTTAGGGAGAATGACTTAAGGAATCTAAAGGCTGGTGGATTTATCTATATCTTTTTTTCCCCTGGTAGTGGTGGTGGAAGGTAATGGGGAAGACACTTCTGTTTAGTTCTTGCCAGTAGGAAGTACCTGTGCAACAATTCGAGAGGGGTGATGAGGAACATCTGGAGAGCCAGTTCCTTTCCCTTCCCCCCTCATCCCAATTCTGTCACCTTGGCTGCAAGGGAAATTTTTATGGGGTTGTGTGGTGGGAAGCGACGGAGAGCTCAGACCTACAGGGCGCATGTCAGAGGGACTCTAAGAAAGGAAAGGTACTGTCTGAAGCTGCTGCAGGACCTCACCGTCCAGTGTGTTGGATGTGAATCCTGACTCTGCCCTTCTCTCTAAGCGACCGTGGCAAGACTGTCCTTCACCCTCCGCCCCCCTCCCCGCCCCCCCAGCAAGGGGAAAGGGCATTTTTTGGCCTAAGCGGTGCCTACCAAAGGACATGTTTACCAGTGTGGTGACAGCCACTACATACTACCTGGTTCAACTTGACGGTTTACAAACGTGGAGTTTGCACATACAAATTTTCTCTGCACTCGGTGTGCCCCAGCTAGGCCCAGAACGCTACAGTGAAAGCACTATTTGTGAGTGGTCACCGCACTTAGAAAACTGACCTCAGAAGAATGGAAATCATTCAGAAAATCTGTTAGTCACAGGGAAAACGAGGGTCATGTCTTCAAAAAAGTTCCCAGCTTCGCGGGATGGGCCTCTTTCACTATCTTAAGGGGCCAACATTGGTTTGTTTCTTTAGAAAGACTTTCCCATTAGTCTGTTGGAAATGTTTGCTTTCCCCAGTTTTCTCTCCAACTAATTCTTGCTTCCAAATTCTCTTTCTTTTGTCCCCTGAAGAGTCAACAGGACGTGTGGCATTTCAAAAGTATAACAAGCAGCTCCTCTGCCACAAGGCGTGTCAGTAACCTGGCGTAGCTTGGAGTCTAGGATTACGGAAATACAGTGAAATGCTGAGGACTACGCACTGAAATACATCCAGTCTTTTAGCCGAAATCTCAAACATGTTGGGACTGTTACCATGGAATTTCACAAAATCTGTTTTTCTGAGACAGACACCACGCTACAAAGAAGGCTAAGCCATTTGTGCAGTCTGAGGTGGAACATTTTAATTACTGGCAGCACATAAGTTAGTTGAGTTTGAGCCTAATGCCTAAGCCCTTTTGAAATACCAAGGTAGATACATATAATGCAAATCTAACAGGAACTGGGGATTCTTGACTCTGGTAGAAGTGTGCACAAAACTACTCTCAATTTGTAAATAGGTTCCATGAAGTTATCCCTGGAAGCAGAATTTATTCTAACACCAGTTCTTAAAAAAGAAAAAAAAAAAGGCCTTAGCAAACAGCTGCAGGTGCCACTTTGTGTGTATACTCTGGGGCAAGATCAAAATACCTTCCTGTTTTTTGTTCCTCCCCACCATCCTCTTCACATTCACAAGTCAGTGGTTAAAGGAAAAATTTAACACTACCATTTTCACACCAAAGAAATGTGAAATAGGTATTCATATACATATTCTCCTGCTTAATACCCATACATGAAAAGGCTTAAAAGATAACTGGGGTTACAGCATAATCACATAAATTTAAAGCTGGAAGGGACCTTAGAGAGCGTCTAAGCCCAACTCTTATTTTATTGTTGAAGAAATTTAGTTTTAAGAGTTTAGTGATTTGCCCAAAGTCATATGGCTAATTAGCAGCCAATATGGAATTTGCAAACAGATTTTGGGACCTCTACTGCAGTACTAATTTTACAATTATCCCTGCCCTTTTCCTTGATAGCATATCTCTCATAATTAATGACAAAACTGGCCAATAGAGCTGCAGAACCAAGATCAGACTTTCAGGAATCTTCCTGGCATACAGCAGCTTAAAACAGGGAGAAAATCCTATCCGCCTTGATGAAGGAGAACTTGTCAGCAAAGGTATGCCCCTCTTCTTCAGGAAGCTTAGCACTGAACCAAACAACACTCATGAGATCTGTCCCTGATTCCTCTCCTGTGGGGAGTGGGAGACTAAGTCATGCTTTTTGTATTGTTTGTTTTCAGTAAAAAAAAAATCGGCAAGTTTGCCTTAGGTCTGTATAGTAATGCTCCATGAAGGAGACCAAGAACGTTCACACAGCTGCCCCCCTCCTCCTGGGGTGCTGCTAAACTATTTCCCCCTCAGAGTCCAGTTCTGCCAATCTCGATCACAGGAAATGGATGCCTTAACAGACAACTTCATGAAGTTTCAATGATAGTCTATGTTTAAAACCATTAGTTCTTCTGGTATAGAATTTCTCTTATAGAGGACTGGTTTAACCCAAAGCAGCTTTTTAATTGGTATGGGAGGGTAGAAGCAGAAGTATCATCGAATGACTTAATTTTTTTTTTCCTTGTGTGATAAGAAATGGGTCTGCTGCTTGGAGACAGGGGTCTTCAGTAACTGGTAACAGATACTTATTTTATTGCTGTTCTTTTCCTTACTATTAGACTCTAATTTGGGATGAGGAGATTATATCCTAGACTTTCAGCCTCTGTTAAGTGCAGAAGGACATGTCTTCCCACTGAGGTTAGCTGGTGAGCTCTTCTGGTGGACCTGGGTGTATGACTTTTCCACGTATGGCATTGTATCTCAGAAAGAATGTCTCACGCAGCACAGCTGGGGGACTCTTGCCTGGCAACAAACTCTAAGGACTGCTTGTTCTATTGCTGCAAAAGGTAATGACCAAATACTTCATTGGCTTTTAAATGTCATAAAAAACTCAAGTCCTCGATGAGAAAACAAAGGTCTCACAAGAATGATAACATGATATATCTGCAAACAGTTTCTGAATGAAGACAGCATTTCTCTGTTGTCCATGTGAACTTGACCCTTTGGACACTAAAAGTGGTATGGAAAGGGGTTTGGAACGGAGTTCGTTTGGAGAATAACTTGTTAGGCAGGGTGTCGGTTTTTACAAATGATGTCGAATGCTCAGGCATAAATCATCTCTGGGACCAGATGTTCACTTTAGCATGGCTCTGTGTTCTCCTCTGGCTATGTGAGATGAGAACTCATACCGATCATGGCTTCGATATCCACACATGTTACACTCAAAAGGGTCACGAAAGCCGTGGCAACCCATGTGAATAGTGAACATCACATAATCCAGGAAGAGGACTCGACAGTGGTCACACCGATACACATCCATCACCTCCCCTTCTTTGCTGATCACTTTGATGGAGTCTCTTGGACAGATGGGTGGGGGCTTGAGGAGTTCATAGGAGCGGGGGACCTCCTTCAGAAGTGGTATCCCATTGCGGGCCCTAGGGGGGACCATGTGATTTTGCTGATAGATGTGATTCTGGCGTTCTTCGTGGTTGCTGTCAGTGTCCGTGGAGTCATGGCCACTATTGTTGGGGGAGAGGCCTCTTTCAGAGGGCAGGCTCTTCTCTGGCAGGTGGATATTCTTCTTTTCTAGGTCTTGGGGGGCACCATTTGGCATTTCAGCACGGGTGAGGGCTATGGGATACATACTGCTAATAACTGGAACCATCTCTGAGGTGGGAGCAGGTGGGGTCTGGACCAAGGGGCGCAGGGCTTCGGCACCAAGGTAGCTGATGGCATTATTGATGGCTTGGTCCATCATCCGGGTCTGTATTATCTCACTCTCTTTCTCATACATATAGCTAGGATTATAGTTGACGTCAAAGCAGTGGCGTTTCTCACCTAGAAGTGAAAGAAAGAATTACAAGAGGAAGAACACAAAGGCAGAGTTTGTTAAATGATCTTCCAGAGTCCTTGAAAAGGGAGGAAAAACATGCCGCTTGCTTAAGAACACCCAGCCCAGGCAGGATGCTTCCATTTGGAGCTGGGGACAACCTCAAGGGACATTGGCTGACAGCACACATTTGGATAGTCAAAATAAACTAAGCCAGTAGGCAAAAGGGGGAGTCAGAGATGTTGTTAAGCTGAGGCTACAATGTGAGCTGTTTCTACCACTCACATCAGAGGGGAGTGCTGGAGAAAAGCAGAGAGAAAGAAACAAGAGGACAACAGGGCAGGGAGCCAGGGAGCCAGGGAGCTGCCCCTGTGCAGGAGCGTGGCCACCTGTGCACTCTGACTGTCCATGGCCTCTCAGCACCCAGTCAATTCCCAAACTACTATTGTGCTTGTTATTTTCTGCTTATAATACAAGGGAGCTTGGGGGACGGAAGTGCTGCAAGAAGTGGAGACACTCAGCAACTGGCCTCTGCAGCTTTTTAAATAGCTACAGAGGCAGAAAAAATAGCCCCCAAACCTCCAACTTATCACTCCCCAAACACATCGTCACCAGACTGAGATTTAAGTAAAAGAACCTCAAATGTAGAAAGTTTTAGAAAAGTTTTCTTGAAAGATCGTGGTCTTTGTCCCTTTCATAAAGTATATTATTCTTTTGCTTGAAGAAACTGTATCATTGATACACATGTGATCATTAGGGCCCATCTCACATTTAACTGAAAAATTTATTTGTGGTCACCCTCTCCTACTGCTCATGTCAAACTGCTGAGAAATTCTGAAAACAGAGTTTAGCCACCTTTGGGGCGTGTGGGTGTTGTGTGTTAGAAAACAGAGGCTCTCTGGCCACAGGGAAGGCAGGAGCAGGGTCTGCAGTGATGGCAGATGTGCTCGGTGGTGAGTGGCTGGTAGAAGGCAGAGAAAGCAGGGAGGATATGTCAAGTACTGAAAGTGAGGCTAACGTATCGCTGATGCTTTTCCATTCTGCAGACACTAGATTCTGGAGAGATTTGCTGAACCATATCCTCTCTTCTGCAACACTCCCTAGGCACGTTATGGTTCCCAACCTGTCACTGCCACACAGTAAAGGGTCCAATAATGAAAGAACATAAGAAAACAAAATAATTGGAAAAACCAGTTCCTGTTCTTGAGGAATCTCCAACTTAGTGGGAGAGAAATAAGACCTGTATCTGTGGAATCGGAAAAAACTAAACGTTAGAAGTTATGAAAGAGCTGTCCTGCTCTGTGGGGGCCTTTGATTTTATTCATTTTTAAAAAGACTTTATTTATTGATTTTGAGAGGTGGGGAGGAGAGTACTCATGTGTGCAAGCAGTGAGAGGGGCAGAGGAAGAATCTCAAGCAGACTCCACACTGAGGGCAGAGCCTGACAAGGGGCTCAGTCTCATGACCCTGAGATCACGACCTGAGCCGAAATCAAGAGTTGGACCCTCAACCAACCGAGCCACCCAGGAGCCCCTGATTTTATTCTAAATGCCATGTTCGAGGCACTTAAGCAGGGGAGTAACATATCTTCTGTAAAAAGAATTATAAGGCAAGATTACAGCAGGTTGGCATAAATTGCATATTTAAGTGTTAAGGAAGTGCAAAAAATTCAGGAGTACCTGGGACAGGGAAAGGATTTCTTAGAAAACCCAGATTTTGAGAAGAGTCTTTATGTACTGGTACAACTTAGATTTTCAGAGAGGTCGACAAGACATCCAAATTGAGGGAGGAACATGACTGAAGGCAGGGAAGTGCGACTACACAGGACATGACCAGGGAAGAGTAAGAGAGTCTGGCTGTAGCTGTATCAGGAAGTATGAAATACAGAATTTTCAAACTTCACTTATTCCTTCACATTCTGTAATACTGACACCTCAGGGTAACGTGGTGGTTGAATGCCTGGGTTCTTGGATCACGTGGACTGGATCTGACACTGGCTCATCAGTTACTCGTTGGATGACCTCGGGCTAGTTATTTGACATGTCTGTGGCTCTGTGTCCTCATGTGTAATGGGATAATAACTGTATATACCTCCCATGGTCACTGGGAAGTGCGTGGAACAATGCCTGATACATAGAAAGCACCTGGTAAATGTGACGGTGTTTTATTTTGTTGCAGTGAGCTCACATTTTTTCTTTCTTTCTTTCCTTCTTTCTCTTTCTTTTTTTCTTTTTCCTTCCTTCCTTCCTTCCTTTCTCTCTTTCTGCCTCTCTCTCTTCCTTCCTCCCTCCCTTCCTTCCTTCCTTCCTTTCTTTCTGGCTAAAATGAATTTGCTTTTTTTTTAAAAAACATTTTAAAGTTTATTTTTGAGAGAGAGCACGTGTGAGCTCACAAATGGGGGGGAGGGGCAGAGGGAGAAACAGACTTCCCGCTGAGCAGGGACCCTGATGCAGGACTTGATCTCTGGACTCTCAGATCATGACCTGAGCTGAAGGCAGATGCTTAACCAACTGAGCCACCCAGGAGCCCAAAATAAATAAAATCTTTTTTTTTTTTAATTTTATTTATTTATTTTGACAGAGATCACAAGTAGGCAGAGAGAGAAGGGGAAGCAGGCTCTCCGCTGAGCAGAGAGCCCGATGTGGGGCCCTATCCCAGGACCCTGAGACCATGACCCGAGCTGAAGGCAGAGGCTTTAACCCACTGAGCCACCCAGGCGCCCCTAAATAAAATCTTAAAAAAAAAAAAGACAAGGAAACAGAGAGATTTATTTAAGTTTCATATATTGTGAATACCTGGACACAAAGTACCCCTCTCTTTGTTAAAAACAGAGATTACCAATTGTGAGATCAGTTTGAAAGAAGACTAATGTCAAATTAAGTCTAAATCTTTTTCCTTGGTATAATCAGGGAGATTGAGAGAGAACTTAAAAACGAAATAATTTTCTTGCCCTGTGGGCTTCCTGGCACTTTGCATCCCAGATTTAGGGAGATATTGAAAAAAGTTAACACGTGGTAGAACCAAAAGATGGGCATTCTGAATGACCAACCATATGATTTAGATTTGAACAAAAGAGCAAACTGCTTCATGCCCTTAAGCAAGGTAGGCTTGCGTCAAAATGTTATTTTCAGAATATTACTGGAACAGCCAAATGTAAGACCAGAACAATGAGGAACTGGAGCCAGAAAGACCAGCTAAAAGATCTAATCGAATAAGATGGATTTGTCCTGTGTCCACACTACCTTAAGGCCAACCTGACAGTGTCTAGAGAAATACCTGAGAGAAAAAAATCTGCAAAGAAAAACACCCTGCGCCTTAGCAACTCAATGAAAAGCAACAGGAAAGTAGACCTTTTCTAAGGTCATCAGTGGTTCCTATTTTCAACTTCCAGATTGGATATATCTTTGATCAAAGGTGTTTGAAAGAGAGAGGCTGAGAACATGAAAGCCAGCTAAGGTCACAAATATTCATTCCCCTGAAAGTGACACAGAAATGATGAACTCTGGTTTCTTGGCCTTTTCGAGGTCATTGATGATTTCCCAGTGTCGCTGGCCCTATTCTGCTCCTCAAATACCAGGGTCCCTGAGAATCTTTTTATCTTTTTGTCTAATGGAGAGGTTCCAGAAAGTTTCTGGGGTGGGGCAAGCACATCACAAACTCTGCTTTTATCCTTTCTCCCAAGAGTTTGCTTTACTGAACTAGACCTACAGTTTCACAGTCTCTCCCACCTGCAGCACATGTCAGAAGACAGCTGAGTGCTCAAGTTGTAAGAGGCAAAACAGTAAGAGGAAAATATACCCCTGGATGAGTGGAAATATGTGACTGAGTTCTGTGGTTAAGGCAGACCATTGTTCATTGTGAAGACAGGAGAGCCTCAGATCTTCACGTGCATGCAACCTGCAATCATCAGATCCCCTCATCTCCGAGTTACGGTAACTTGAGTAGTGCAGATGATTATCAGTCACCTGTAGACACGATGACTCAATGTGTATGAAACCCAGAAGGGGTAAGCTACAGTAATTGAAAAGCCAACAGCTCACGTTTCTTTAGTAAAACACTCATAAAAAAGGTTAGTCAAACCACAAGAGTGTAACTTCTCCCAAACCTGCACGGAGCCTCTAGTCCAGCTTGTAGTCAGAATCATACCACACCTTTGAATGGTTAATGATCGCAGCATCAGGCTGAATTAGAGGTTTCCTTCTGATCAAAGCACAACTGGCAACAGCAAGTCCTGACTTTAAGAACCAGGACCATTCCTTACCTGTGCTATTTTTTTTTTTTTTAAGGTGTCAATCCCTACCATCTAGGCTTTGGTAACTTTATTTATTTTTTTTAAAGATTTTATTTATTTATTTGACAGAGATCACAAGTAGGCAGAGAGGCAGGCAGAGAGAGAGGAGGAAGCAGGTTCCCCACTGAGCAGAGAGCCCGATATGGGACCTAACCAGGACCCTGGGGTCATGACCTGAGCCAAAGGCAGAGGCTTTAACCCACTGAGCCACACAGGTGCCCCAAGGCTTTGGTAACTTTAAACGGAGTAACTGACTGACCCGAAGAGCTGCAATGGGAAGAGAGTGTACGGTTGTTGGCTTCCAAGTGCCAACTTGAAAGTACAGAATCACCACGTAGAGCTAAAATGGACCTTAACTGAGTACGTGAATTCAGACCTCTGCCTTTGGGGCTGAGTGACAAGATCCACCACCCTAATCTGTTTACCTCTGGTTTTTAGACTTCATGCTATCTAGCACTCTGCCTTATAATATACTACTACCAAGAATGGCTATGATTTATTGAGCATTTACTATATATCCAGTATTGTCCTAGGTACTTTTTGCATATTCTCTCATTTACCCAAGATGAATTAGCATCTCTTAGTCAGATGAAGAGCCTAACCTACAAACAGGTTAACTTTCAAGGTCACTTAGTCGGTAAATGGAGAACTAGGATGCAATCTAAGGGCCCATATATATAATATGTCTGTGTCTGACCACTTTTATTAAGATTTTATTTTTTTATTTTATTTATTTTGGAGGGGGATGGGAGAAGAGCACAGGGAGAGAGAGAGAGAGGATCTTAAGCAGGCTCCACACCCAGTGTGGAGCCTGATGTGGGGCTCGATCTCACAACTCTTGAGATCATGACCTGAGCTGAAATCAAGAGTCAGATGCTTAACTGACTGAGCCACCTGGGTGCCCCTGTGTTTGAGCTTTAAGTGCTGTGTCCTGGCTGCTACCTTGCCCATGGCTGCACAATCTCACCACTGGCAGTGACTTCAGATTCTCTGCTGGGATCGTCCCATAAGCAGTGGACAAGCAACTGTGTTTTGTTCCATGTAGACCAGCACCGTGCATTCAAGAAATATCTGTGATGCACAGAGTTGCTGTTGTGTTTGTAAGTGCTTAAGAGAGTGCCTGGCATATGTAAGCATTAGTAAGTACTAGATCTTTTATTATTACTATTGTTATTATTAGCCTCATACCATGTTAGGTGCTTTAAGGAGTACAAACAGAATTGCAGTCCAACAGGAGATGCAGCATTTACACAATTTCATTACAAATTGGTACCCTAATATTATGTGGTGGAACAAAGTATAGAGTAGTCAACAAAGTGAAGAGAGAAAAATACAGCTTCTCAAATATGCCAAGTAATGTGGGACAAATATTACGCCTATTTTTAAAAGTCTCCTTGTAATCTGAGGAGGTGGCAGTGGTGGTGGTGGAGACAGTTCTGTACATCACAACAAACTTTTAAACTCATCCTGAGTACAGTGGGAGAACAGAGCAGGAAGAGAACTCAGGAGACTATGGGAATGTAGACCACGTGTACTTTTTTTTTTTTTTTTAAAGATTTGGGATGCCTGGGTGGTTCAGTCGGTTAAGCCACTGCCTTTGGCTCCAGACGTCCATGGGGCTCCTTGCTCAGCGGGGAGCCTGCTTCTCTCTCTGCCTATGCCTGCCACTCTACCTGCTTGTGCTCTCCCTCTCTCACAAATAAATAAATAAAATCTTAAAAAATGTATTTATTTATTGGGGCTCCTGGGTGGCTCAGTCAGTTAAAGGTCTGCTTTCAGCTCCATGTCGAGCTCCCATGTCGAGGTCCCTGTTCAGTGGGGAGTCTGCTTCTCCCTCTGCCTCTGCCCCTCCTCCTGCTCTCTCTCTCTCAAAATAAACAAAATCTTTAAAAAAAGAAAACAAATAAAGATTTATTTGTTTTAGAGAGAGGGAAAAAGAGCAGGGAGGAGGGGCAGAGGGAGAAGGAGAGAGAGTCCTAGGCAGACTCCTCACCAAGCGTGGAGCCTCATGCAGGGCTTGATCCCAGGACCCAAGATCACCACCCAAGCCGAAACCAAGAGCTGGATGCCTAACAGGCACTCCAACCACATGTACTTTTTTTTTTCTTTTTTTCCATGGGTACTTTTAAGGGCAGATGTGAGGGAGGGCAGACAGCCCTCCAGACAGACAGCCTGGACAGAGCCATTACATACAAAAGGGAAAGTATTACACAGAAGTGCAAGTAGTTCACTGTGGCTGAATTAAAAAATTAGTTGGCTGAAATGATAAATTTAGAAAAGGTAACTTGGAGACAGATTGTGCAAGACTCAGAACACCTGGGTGGTTCAGATTTTATTCCAAAGGGAAGCCATTGAAAGGTTTTTTGAAGGGGAGGGGGATGATTTGAACTTTAGAAATATAACACATTTCCACTATTATAGGCACCATGAGGGGTGATGGGAAATACTCAGGTTTTCTTTTTAAGTTTCTTCAAGTCACTGAACTGAACCTTCTTTTTCTTTTTCTTTCTTTCTTTCTTTTTTTAAAAGATTTTATTTATTTATTTGACAGAGAAAGAGATCACAAGTAGGCAGAGAGGCAGGCAGTGGGGGGGAGGGGAGCAGGTTCCCCGCCAAGCAGAGAGCCCGATGCAGGGCTTGATCCCAGGACCCTGAGACCATGATCCAAGCCGAAGGCAGAGGCTTAACCCACTGAGCCACTCAGGCGCCCCTGAACTGTACCTTCATACCATATCCCATGTGCATTATCGCTTACTCTTACTATAAGCTCATGCTCCGAAAGAGTTGGGGGCCAGGCAGGAGGGTAAATGGAATATCTGTGAGGTGATGGCTCTGCTCTCAAGTAAAGTGACTAACATTTCTTCCAGGAGGAGGAAAGTAGAAGGGAGCCACAGAATAGGCAGGAAGGAGAGCAAACACAGAGAGAGCCATGGGGTGGGAGGGTGAGGAAAACTGAGGTGGAGACCATGTTCTGTTGTGGCAGAAGCCTTGTCCTCTGTGAGACGAGCTATTTGGATGTCACCGGTCCTGACGGAGTCACCAGGGGAAAACTACTTTTCTCAAGAAAACACACCCTCTGGGCGGGAAATGACCTCCCTTCTTCAGGGGCTTTTTCTTCCACCAGCTTTCAGTGGCTACATTCCTCTCTGTTCTCTCTGTCTTGGTGTAGCACACATGACACACACTGCTCAGGGTGACCTCCCAGGGAAGGAAGGCCTTGGACTGTAGCATGTTGTAGGCCTTGGTCCTTGCCCTGCTCTGTCACCCACTAGCTGTATCTCTCCATCTCTCCAATCCTCCCTCCTTCCCTGGGAAAAGACCTCTGCTGGGTGTTCCTGATATCCCTTCAAGCTCTGAAACGTTATGATTCTGTAGTACTTATAGGATTATAATTTCAGCCCTTTGGGAAGGGGTAGGAGAAGATACTTTTTGCTGTTAGAAACGGGTATTCAAACTGCTTCCTGTCGTTCTGTTAACCAAAGCAGACAATTTCTCATTAGTTACTTCACAGGGAGAATCGATGGTGTTTGTTGAAGTGTCAAAACCTCACTAACATGTTTACCGCGGGTGAGTGAGATCTTTTTCATGTTCTTTTCAACATGAAAACTTCCTTTAATAAAATAATACATAAAATTAAAAATAATAAGGAGATGCTATGGTAACCACTTTGGTCGGAAAAACACATCTGTTTTTGGAGAAAGAATGAAAATCAGAAAAAGAAATATGCAGAAATATAGTCATTTTCCTCCTCCCTCCAGGAGAGAAATCTGGCCTCTATTTTGAGCCAAGTATTTGAAGATGGCCTAGTTAGAAGTCTAGTCAAACAAGTTTATAACAGGAGAATAAGATGCAGAGAACGGACAACTCTTAAAAGGGTTAGGTGTTAAAAGTGAGCCATTGTGTCCTTCGAAAAGAGCAATGAAGAATTATTTTGATGATGTAAAGATGCTGATTTCTAATGAAGGTATGTCAATTTATGTCCTAAACACAGAGAATGAAACAAAATTTCTTGGAGAATTAGGAAAGAAAGGATTTTATTTTTCGTCTACATGGGCAACTTAACTTTTACTCTTCAATAGAGGCGTGTTTTTGTGTTTCTAAATGCACTTAGACTTAACCCAATCTGTCTCTCTTCCTCAGTTGACTTCTAATGTGTGAAAAATGCTACCTATTGGCAATTCTCTTGAGTCCGCTGAAAAAGTAGCAGGCTGCCCTGATGGCATAATTTCACCTTTACCCTCATAGTTCAGGAGGTCAGGGAAGCCAAGGCTGGTCTGAATGCTGTGCAACTGTCAGCAAGGATTAAAGGGAGTGACTCATTCTTCCTTCACACTTTACTTTTTGCCATTTCTCTGGCAGCTGAATCTTTTCAGAAGACGGCACCGTGGAGAGGAAATACAGGAGACAGAAGAGAAGAGGAGGGAAAACATTAACCCTGTATGTTCTGCAGCTCTTCATTCCATTCAGGGTCAAAATTCTCCTTCTCTCTCCCCAGTATTACTGTTTTCTATCAGAAAGGTTGATTCTATTAAATGACTCAAGGGGTTTCCTTTATTTGAAAACAATTTTTTTTAAGATTTTATTTATTTATTTGACAGACAGAGATCACCAGTAGGACGAGAGGCAGGCAGAGAGAGAGGAGGAAGCAGGGTCCCCGCTGAGCATAGAGCCTGATGAGGGGCTCGATCCCAGGACCCTGAGATCATGACCTGAGCCGAAGGCAGAGGCTTTAACCCACTGAGCCACCCAGGCACCCCGGAAAACGATTTCTAAAAGGAAGGTTCAGGTTATAAGCTAATTCCAAAAGATTAGAACAGGGCTCAGGAACAAGAACATCGTGGATATGGCAGGAGCACTGTTGCCACTTCCTGAAGGGAATGAATGGGTGGGTGAGAGAGCAAATGAACAAGCAGTAATGCCCTCAGTAAAACAGATGAATGTTGGGCTAATGCAGCTGTTTTACAGATGCCCAGATTTAACCACACCTTCCTAAAAAAAAAAAACAACAAACCTAAAATATATGACATTGTTCATAACATAAACGTCTTGCCTGCATAACCTTGAGAAAACAGTTACCTGAATCTACATATATGGGCTTAGAAACACAAAATGGTATTCATAATTGCAGCCTTTGCTAATTCATCCTGCAGACTTGTAGAATGATAGAGCTGGGAGGGACCTTCCCGATCACCTCATCACCTATTCAGTCTCCTCATTTCACAGATGAGTAAACAGAGGCCCAGAAAGGTTATGTGATTTGTCTAAACACACACAGTTAAGAAATGACTGAGCTAGAATCGGAACCTGGGTCATTTGGCTTCAAATCCAGTGTTCTTCCTACTGTGCTATACCACAATTTACCAACCAAAATTTCCCCTGGTTACTCAGGGCCCTGAAGCCCTGAAGTTGCTACCTCAGCTTAAATCAAGAGCTAACTCTTACTGGGTTTCCTGATTCCAGCATAGAGAGAACATAATGGTTTTGAAGATGAGAGACATCAGCACCTATAAGCATCTCTCCTGAGTCTGGAAATGAAGGAGTAAAAATCCTCTGGTTACAAGGGTAACAAATGGAACAGATCCCTGATGCAACAAGCAGAATGGCATGGACTTGGACATGGGAAATGTGTTTTCTTAAACCCATGAAAATACCACAGCAACTTTTATTATATTAAGTGGGGTTTCAGCTCAACTATAGGTTAGGACAGGGACGTCTGGGTGGCTCAATTGGTTAAATGTCTGCCTTTGGCTCAGGTCATGATCCCAGGGTCCTGGGATGGAGCCCTGCATCAGGGCTCCCTGCTTCTCCCTCTTCCTCTGCCTGCTGCTCCCCCTGCTTGTGCTCTCTATCAAATAAATGGATAAATCTTAAAACAAAACAAAACAGGGGTGCCTGGGTGGCTTAGTCATTAAGTGTCTGCCTTCAGCTCAGGTCATGATCTCGGGTCCTGGGATGGAGCCCCACATTGGGCTCCCTGCTCAGCGGGAAGCCTGCTTCTCCCTCTCCCACTTCCCCTGCTTGTGCTCCCTCTCTGCTGCGTCTCTGTCAAATAAATAAAATCTTAAAAAAACAAAACAAAACAAGACAAAACAACAACAACAAAGCAACTATAGGTGTAGGATAGCTACAGGAACCAAGCATCTTCTCTCATATGTTAGTTCTCTTAGACCCAAGAGACTTGACCATAATTCAATTGAAATTGAGTCACTTTACATTTTTTTCCTTGCCCATTTCTCCCCATGTCCCTCTCCACATCAAGTACAGCCATTTCTAGAGTCAAAACTTTCCTCAATTCAAATTACAAAGTAAATTACACTCATAGAATAAAAACCTCTACTTTCCTTTGTTCTGACTCCAGTCAGAATTTCTTCACAGGAGTGGAAATCAAAAGATGTATGAGCAATGTCTTAAGATCATATCTTGGAATCACAATTGACCCACTTGATCCACTGCTCCTAAGCCCCAAATGAAGGTCACTACACGCCCCCTGACATTTCTCACAAAGGAGAGGAAAGATGGTAACAGGGGTGGGGGGTAGAGGGGTGTGTCTGTCTAAACTGAAATGCACCAACTTTATTTAGTCTGACACAATTCTCTAAGTGATTAAAAGGATAGAAAACTTCCTAGCTAATCACAATAAAATAAATAAGGCATAAGCACTTAAACAAGCATAAATATTTACTTAGGTAATTTAAAAATATATTAGTTCTTTCAGTATGTCTCTATAATGCATATAATGCATCTGCCTGTAAAAAAAGATCTAGACCAGAATAAAATTTAACCAGATTTAAAAACTAGGCAGGTATTTAGTATCTGTAAAAGCTACTGAAAAGAATTAAGCACAAAAGGACTGTAGTAAGACATCAACAGCACCAAACAGCTTTGGAAAAAGAGATTGACAGGTTTCTAAAATTCTACTGGTCTTGAGGGAGATCTGTTTTCGTGTGATAACTATTTTTGTTCAATATCACCAAATTTCAATTTATAGCAAAACTGATACATTCAATTCAGCTACCCCCTTCACAAATACAAATCTATTTTAAATACCATGGTCACATTTATGTAAACATCTGGGAGAGCTGGGCAAAACATCTCTGCTGTTCAGCAGCCTGAACACTTTAAAGAACATAATTCTTTCTTTGCCATTTCATTCTGCTGTATTGTTTGACAATGTGAAAACCGGTAGCAAAAAAATTAACTCCAGTGAGACAAATGACTGAATCCAGACTTATTTAAATCTGTGTTTTCCCAACTTTCTCTTAAAGCCAATCCTCAATTACATTCAAGAAAGTATGAAAAAAAACAAAGGAAAGTATCGCAATAAGTTTTAGAACATGAAAAAAGTCGGGGCATGATTACGGAACCCACTTGTAAAATATAATTACAAAAGATTACAAAAATGCTATCTCAAACATCTTACTGGTGTCAATTGCCTAAACTCTCTCATGCAACATATGTCATTCAGAATAAAGAGGAAGGAACAGCATTTTTAACACTAACTCCATTTAGGAAATTGGATGTCAAATACTCCCACCATCAGGAGTTAAGATTATTCAGTTAAAATATTTTGTTCTATTTGCCCTAGCTATCAAAATGAAGCCCAAAGAATAAACGTGTACAATGGAAAACAGATTATCTTATTTTAACAGAGATTAAGGGCCTGTCTAGTATATAAGCATCCAACATTATCTCATTTAAACTATCTACTAACAACAGCAGGAAAAAGGGTCATATTCTTACCAATGAATTTCTGAGGCATTGAGCTTTTTCGTTTTGCCACATTGCTTGCTAATCTGTCCAGAACGAGAGCTCTTTCACTTCCCATCTCTGCTTTGATGTGTCTTGCCTCCGCACTTGCTGGTTTGGAAAAATGTAAAAAGAAGAGGGAAAAGAACACGGTGGTAAATGAGGGAGAAAAAGGAAATAAACTGGAAGGAAAAGTGTCAGAGGTCTGATGCACACTCTGTTGTTACCTGTTATTACTGCTCAGATTCTTGCCTGGGGTACCTGCTGTGGTCAGTGAAGCCAGCACCAGGGCACGTTCAAATCTTGCAGTCTTATGCTGAGATGGGAAAGCCCGACCCATCCCCAACGAGTATCTTCATTAGCAAGAGGAAGTATTAAATAAACAGCCTGGACGTGGTTGGTTGCAAAAAGATAGATAGATGGAGATCTTCTAACCCCCGATCAGCCTTCTTTCTGATTCTGAGTAACTGCGTGTGACACCTGCAGACTGATATAATTCTTCTTAACAACTTAAAAAAAAAAAGCATGATGCCCCAGATTTACTGCTCTGTTTATGTTAATAGCACTTTTGAAAATAGATACACTTACCCAGACAGCTAGAAATCTACTCAGTGATTTGTGTATTGAGATTCTGAGTGGTTTTTTTCTTTTCTTTTCTTTTTTTCCGGCATGTTCCTTTCAGTTCCTGTCTTTTAAATTCTATTTCTCTGGGCTCTGCATTATCTGTTTCATATGCTCCTCACATTTCAAAGTTGTCTCAGCTAAAATTTCCCTGAGCAACACTTCTGTTTTGAAATTAAAGAGCAATTTGTATAATTCATCTTTATTATATTTCTAATGAACAATGTGAATAGAAACTGCCTAAGAATATGGTCTAGTTGTTAATCCATGAATAGACCTTTAAGTGGTTTAGGCCTGTGGTTCTCAGACCTGCCTGAACATTAGAATCAATCTTTCTGAAGAGAATGTAGGAAACACCTATGCGCAGGTTCTCCTTCAGATCCTGAAATGAGGATCTCTGGGGTAGGTGCCTAGGCAAGAGTATTTTTAAAGCTCTCCAGATGATTTTAAAATGCAGCCAGAATTGGAAACCACTAAATTATATAAATAGTACTAACATCTAGTCAACTAAATAGTACACTAGAATAATTTACCCTGGTACAGTAGGCAGTAGTCCATAAGAGTCCAAGACTAAAGTTCAAAGAGATACCAGCTGCTCTAAATGTTAAGGCTTTAAACTTGAACACATGATGCCAGCCCAAGCTACAGATCTGCAAACTTTTCTGTAAAGGGCCAGATAGTAAATATTTTAAAATTTGTGGGACACATATAGTCTCTGTTCCATATTCTTTGGTTTCCCCCCAACCCACTACCCTTTAAAAATGTAAAAACCTCTGTACACTGTCTGCTGGCTACATTTGGCCCAAGGGTCACAGTTTGCTCACTCCTGTAGTAACATTGTGTTACTACAAACATTTCTTTCTGTTTTAACATAAACATTTCAGCAGGACCAAACTAAAATGATGTATCCATACATTTCTAACATCTCTAAGGAGGAAGAAATTGAAATTAGCTTAGGAGACTAGAATAAAAAGAAGTGATGGTTGCAGAGCAGATTTTTCCCCCCCAAACATATGCACAGATTTAGGAATGGTCAGTGATCATTCTGTAGTTGAAGAGTTTGCTGTGTGAAGAGATTCTAATATACAGAAATAATGTCACGAATTCTATGGTCCTCTCAGACATTCAGTACCACAAACTGACATGTCCAGAGAGAGAAAAAAAAAAAAAAAAAAAACAACCCAGTCACCTCTGCAAGTAAACAAGCAAAAAACCTCCAGGACAAGACTGTCAACTAAGAAAACTGTCAGGGCAAGAAAACTAAAGCTAAATTAAAGAAAGAGAATTCAAAATATTAAATGTTTCATTTTATTATTAGCATGTTTTTGTTTGTGTTGCCAGTTATTGCACAATAAATTATAAAACTGATGGTTTTTAAATTCAGGAATAAAATGAAATCTGGCCCCAAAAAGGATTAAAAGGACAAAGACCATATTTACTAGACTTTGGGAGTTTCTTGTCAAACATAATTATATGCTTCAAAGAAATAAGTCCCAGGTTCTGGGTTCAGTTACTAACAATACTATTTGTGTAAATGAAAACAATAAAGGTTAGAATAGGGGGCCTGGGCGGCTTTGGGGCTGGTGGTAAAGCACTATCACTTTGGCTGACCCGCTGTTGCAAATAATGGGCACTTTAGTGACAGGACATTTTGTTATTGAGTGAAGTGGGTCAAATTCTGTCCAGCACAGGGATAGGTTTAAATGACCAAACAGGAAACTATTATATATATATTATTTCCTTTCACACAAACCACCACCAGATGTGGCACTACCCAGAGCCCCGAGAGCAGAGAGATGAAAGACAAAGGCCTGGGATTTGAAATCAGTTCCTGAGGCTGTTACAAAGATACTTTTTCTTAGAATCATCTGAGAGGCAGTTAAGTGGTGCTTTGACTGAGAACAGTCATTCTGGTTTGAGCAACTTTGAGGGGATTAAATCCAGGTCAGCTCCCCTTTCCCCCCTCCCACCTCCCCTTCCAACCCTGTATTATTATCAGAAAGCTTTACAGCAAAATAAGAATGAAAAACAGTCCTGTGGGAATTTTTAAGTCCACCCTCATTTTACCACTACTCATAGTGGTGTCTTCAGTCACTTCTCTAATGGGCTAATCATCTCCCAGAAATCTGTCCCTTCAAGCCCCAAGACTCACCCCAACCATTATGTCACCAGCCTACTTTTCCCGTTCAGCTCTCCGCAGTCACTGTCTACATTTTACCAAGTCACTATCAATTACCACTAGCAGCTTTCTGAGGACACATACTCAATATCTTCTATATTCGGGAGGATGCTAGAGCGGGGATGCATGCATGACCTAAATAACGTAATGAGGGCATGTCACTAAATGGCAGCCTTCCGAGATAACATCACCTTTTATCCCTGGTTACTCACCAAGCTTGTCTTGACAGTCATTTCTAGATAAATCTTACTCTGTAGAATGTGGCCAAATGCCTGACATTTAAAAAGATAACATTCTGAAGTGTTTGGATGGACAGATAATTGGGAGCATGGGTGGAGACTTTCCCATCTCCACAACTCTGGTTAGAGCCAACAAAACCCTCTGAGGGGAATCGAGAGGGCATCCCCCACTCCCTGGTTTGTTCATTCAAAATATCAACTCCAAGATCCCAACTATCATTGGATATGTAAACACACTCTAGAGATTAAGTTCATCATTACCAAGTTAACCCGTTTCTAATTGGCAAGTTAGGCAAAGGTTCCAACTTCAACAGAATGTGCTGCACTCTTTTCTTCCCCCAGACTGCTGGTCTTTTGCCTTGCAGTCAGTTGGACAGCTTGCTGCATAGTACTACTACTCAGGCACGCTTTAAAACAAAAGGACATGCTCTAGAATTAGAGGACTTCTTGGGATTATAAATTTAGGCGGTACTTTTTTCAGCAAATGAAGAGGACCACTGCCTTTTGGTCCTCTGCTTCAACTTGAAGACTCAACTGTCTATTTATATAGTCTAGACTTGTTATCTTGCCAAATCATGTCTCAAAAACGTAAGTGGAGGGAAACCAGTTTGGCAAGATAGTAAGGGGACAAGATAATGGGTTTAAATGATGAAATAGGAAATCCGTTCCTGGGTGGTGTTTGGCAGTTTAATGTTGCAAGGGGTGGGTGTGGAATACGGATAGTGGCAAGGAGCACAATTTACATACTTGGTTAGTGAGAGCCTTGGAGGAGAGCTGTAATTCTGGATCAATTCTCCCTCACGTTACTTGCCTACTACATAATGGATGACCAATTTTCATTAGCAAAATGATTTTAAACACATATTGAAGATATAAGTAATAAAACTAATATGAAGCCATAATTACAGAACTGGTTTCTATCTTTCATCTCCACATAAGTCTTAATTGTCTGGTTTTCAGTTAACTATTTCCATGATGCAATTCCTATCTCAAAGTGACTGCAGACTTAACCATGTAATTGGTTGTGTTTTTGTGTTTGTTCAGAATCTTTCATTTGATCTTGAAGTGTTAAATGGAGCTCAACTAAGAGGCATTGCTTCCTGTCTCTTCTCTGGTGTGGTCAGTAGGTAGCTGATGGACAGTGGGACCAAGGGGTGTTATTGTGTAATGAGAATTATCTAACAAAAGATTGCTATCAAAGATTGAGGCAGGTTCTAACAAAAAAGTTACATAAAATTGTTGCCTTTTTGAGCAAGTAGAATAAATACCACCTGTCAGATGGTAGCACTTTTTAAGAAGAAAAATTAGTTGGGAAAATCAACTTTTATTTTTTTTATTTTTAAAGATTTTATTTATTTATTTGTCAGAGAGAGTGAGCACAGGCAGACAGAGAGGCAGGCAGAGGCAGAGAGAGAAGCAGGCTCCCTGCCAAGCAAGGAGCCCGATGCGGGACTCGATCCCAGGACGCTGGGATCATGACCTGAGCCGAAGGCAGCCGCTTAACCAACTGAGCCACCCAGGCATCCCGGGAAAATCAACTTTTAAAACATTTTAAAGTTGGGGTGCCTGGGTGGCTCAGTGGGTTAAAGCCTCTGCCTTTAGCTCAGGTCATGATCCCAGGGTCCTGGGATTGAGCCCCGCATTGGGCTCTCTGCTCAGCGAGGAGCCTGCTTCCCCCCAACCCCCACCTCTCTGCCTACTTGTGATCTGTCAAATAAATAAATAAAATTAAAAAAAATTTTAAGTTTTTCATTGGTCTCCTACTTTGCAAAAAAAGTACGTTTATTTGAAAATTCTCATGCTTGTTTTGGCTCAGCCGAAACAATGAGCATGAAGATAAGAGGCCGTGACTCAAAGATTCATAAAGAAATATAATTATTCAATTACTTAAAAAATCTTGTTATTGCTAGAACTCACTGTCAAAAACCGTCCCACTTCAAGTACTCATAATTTGTGTGAAATGAGGCTAAATGAATCTCTATTCCAGTCCCTTTCTGGAATAAGAATCAAGCTAATGAGAAAATGAAATTTGTGCTCATCTCTATTTATTCTTCTCTTCATATGTACTCCATTAAGACCACAGAATTGGAGTATCTTGATGACATCATCCGTGAGGTCTGGAGTAGAAACTTGGACTGACGTAGCAATATCATATGTGCCTCTACTAGACCTTTGTAGTTTATTAACAGATCAAGTGCCCATTGCCTTGTTGGATTGTGAGTTCTCCAAGGGCAGGGGCTAAACTTCCACTCATTTTTATGAACAGCTCTGGCACACAGAGAATCCAATGGCTGCTATCTGAATGAAATAAAAATTATTAGTAAGGCCAGAAGTCCTGTTACCTAACACAGCATTCTTTTGTAGAGTGGTGTCCAGTCCAGGGCTTTTTTTCTGTTTTGCTTCCACAATGACCTGCTTACTCAAAGCTAGGGTCTTACACTAGGCTGCACTTCAATCAACAATAAGCACTTGATGAATAAAGTGCCACAACCACAGTAGCAATGGAGTATCATCTCTTTAAAAGCAAGGGAAGAAGGAGTAAGATGTACTACTGATCAGGTTGGTCAGGTTCAGAATGGAACATGATATCCAGACTGGGACTCCCAATTTAAAGAAGAAAACAGAAATGAAAACCACATAGGGAGTAGTGGCAATAATGAAAGGATTGGCTTGTGTGAATTGAACACTCTTTACATTTTAGGGGCACCTGGCTGGCTCACTCAGAAGAGCCCGTGACTCTTGGTCTTGGAGTCATGGGTTGGAGCCCCACATTGGGTGTAGAGATGACCAAAAAAAATAATAAACTAAAAAAACCACATCCTTTACATTTTGGATTTCAGGAAAAATCATGGGAACTATCTGAAATACAAAAGAGTAATATATTGACTGACATGCTGTTTTTATTTTCCTTGATTAAACTGTGACTTTATACAGTTTATAACATGAAACCAACATTACAAAATATTTGTTTTAAACAAAGAAATCAAAACTTGCTGACTTAGTTAACCCTTTATTTTTTGCTGAGACTTAAAGTATGTTGCACGCATCCATCAAACCACCCTATGAAATGCAAATTAATTCAACCTCTGTATTTCAGCATTTCCTGAATCATCGTAAACCACTGAAGATAGCTAAAATATTTCTTTGATACTTTCCTAATTTGACATTCCTAAAAAAAAAAAAAGGTTATGGGGATGAGAAATAAGGTGGTAACCTTACTTTAAAATCAGTATTTTGAACTTACTACTCATAGATGATACTATACTGGTTTTCCTCCTACTTCCAAGAGACTCAAGATACACATACACACATATGTGTGTGTCTACTAGTGTGTGTGCTTCTATATTTCTTTCACTAACCAGATAATATATAACCTTAAAAAACATCTAATCAAGCCATATTTTCCCAATTTTTTCCCCATTTTTTATTTATTTAGGGATGCCTGGGTGGCTCAGTCCATTAAGCAACTGCCTTCAGCTCAGGTCATGATCCCAGGGTCCTGGGATCGAGTCCCACCTCGGGCTCCTTGCTCAGTGGGGAACCTGCTTCTCTCTCTGCCTCTGTCTGCCTCTCTGCCTGCTTGTGTGTGCACTCTCTCTCTCTCTGACAAATAAATAAATAAATAAATAAATAAAATCTTTTGAAAAATTATCAAAAGAAAGATTTTATTTATTTATTTGACAGAGAGAGACAGCAAGAGAGGGAATGCAAACAGGGGGAGAGAGGGAGAAACAGGCTTCCCGCTGAGTGGGGAGCCCCATATGGGGCTCAATCCCAGAACCCTGGGATCATGACCTGAGCCAAAGGCAGATACTTAACAAATGAGCCACCCAGGTATCCCCCAGATGTCTATTAACTGATGTACAGATTAAAAAAAAAATACAGTAAATCCATACAATGGAATATTATTAGGCCATAAAAAATAATGAAGTGCTTATATGGGATACAATGTAGATGACCTTGAAAACATTATGCTAAGTGAAAGAAGCCAAACATAAAAGGCCATGTATTGTATTGGTTCTATGTACGTGAAATGTTCAGAATAAGTAAATCCATAGAGACAGAGAGTAGATCAGTGGCTGCCAGGGGCTGAAGAGAGGGGGAATGGAATGACTGCTAATGGGTACAAGGTTTCTTTTGAGGGTGATGAAAATGTTATGGAATTAGTGGTGATGGTTGTATAACTTTGTGGATATATTAAAAACTACTGAACTATACACTTTTTTTTTTAAGGTTTTATTTCTTTGTTTGACAGAGAGAGGTCACAAGTAGACAGAGAGGCAGGCAGAGAGAGGGGGGAAGCAGGCTCTCTGCTGAGCAGAGAGCCCGATGCAGGGCTTGATCCCAGGACCCTGAGATCATGACCTGAGTCAAAGGCAGTCGCTTAACCAACTGAGCCACCCAGGCGCCCCTGAATTATACACTTTTTAAAAAGGTGAATTTTGGGACACCTGGGTGGCTCAGTTGGTTAAGCGGCTGCCTTCGGCTCAGGTCATGATCCCAGCGTCCTGGGATCGAGTCCCACATCGGGCTCCTTGCTCGGCAGGGAGCCTGCTTCTCCCTCTGCCTCTGCCTGCCTCTCTGTCTGCCTGTGCTTGCTCTCTCTCTCTCTCTAAAAAATAAATAAATAAAAATTAAAAAAAAATAAAAAGGTGAATTTTATGGTAAGTGCATTATATTGCAGTGAATTTTTGAAAATAAAAGAAATATAGCTAACCATGAAAAAAACAAAACTTCCAGTGATTTTGAAGCAAGTCACTCATTTTTTTATGAGTTTCAATTTCCTCACCTCTAAAATGAAGTGGTAGGATTAGAAACTTCTAGCTTTAAATATTAATAATTCTATTTGGATTATAATAGATTTTCATAACCTGGGAATGGCTCACAGAAAGAGCTCTGTCTGTTGCAAACATTTCTCTTTAGAAATAAGGAGGAAATCCAACTCCTTGATAAAACCAAAGATGCCATCAGGATAAAAAGCAGAAGCAATGCAAACAACAGAATTCAGTTGGCCAGCTCCTAAGACCATAAAAAAGGCTTTATCTAAAACAAAAGTTTCCTCTCACTCAAAATAAGTACAGCTAAGCTACTAATGATTTCCACTCCATTTTCCCTGAGTTTCACATTATTTCTCTCATATTTTTGTAATCTTTCTGCTTTACAATATTCAAGCCATTCAACGGCACCAACTGTTGGCAAACACCACATCCCCTAAGGATTCAATATTCTGAACAACTTGTTCAATTAACCAAATAAAAATGTCAGGCAACCCAATCTATGGAACCAGAATGATGGTCACCTGCATGGGACAAAGGACAACTGCAAAGATGTGACACAAAATGTTTCATGCTGTTTCAACTGTGAGTGAGAAGGAAATAAAAACCACAATTGATATATGAAAAGCATCTAGTGTTTCAACCAATTGCCCCTAGGCATATAATTCAAAACCCTGAATAAAATATGATATTCCTGAAGCCAAAGACAGACATCACAATAAATCATATGAGTAGACAAGTATATGATTTGAGGGCTTTGGGCAAAGAAAATCCTTGTAGCGTTGTTGTTGTTGTCATCATTCTTTAAAAGATATTTATTTATTTATGAGAGAGATGGGGGAGGGGGAAAGCATGTGCATGGGGAGGTTCAGAGGGAGAGGGAGGATTCTCCCTGTTGAGCAGGGAGCCCAATGTGGGACTCAATCCCAGGACACCAAGATCATGACCTGAGCCAAAGGTGGACAGTTAGCTAACTGAGCCACCCATGCGACCTGAAAATCCTTGTAGTTTTAACTGACTCTGCCTTAGCCAGCCCTCAACCTGCTCTACTCTTAATTGCTCTTTCAGGGAATGGCAACTGCATTCTTCATCATATCCTATATCAATCTGTTAGGAAATACTGTTAGCTCTACCTCTAAAATGTTTAGAGAATTAGAACATTTCTCATCAACTCTACCACTACCCTAGACACAGTTTTCTCCCACCTGAATTACTGTAATGGCTTTCTAACTAGACTCTCCACATCCCAGTCTTGCTGCAAATAAAAATCTCTTCTCAATAGCAAGTAGAATGATTCTTCTAAAATGAAAAGTCCAATCATGTTACCTCTCAATTCAGAACCCTTTGAAGATCTTCAATTTCATTCAGTAAAAGCCACCTTTATAATGGCCAACAAGGCTCGGTAAGATCTGGTTTCCCATTTCCTTTCTGGCCTCATGTTCCCTTCCCCACTCTGCTCCAGCCACACAGGACTAATACTTCTTCAAACTCAAGCGGCAGGGCCTTTGCACTTGCTATTTCTTAGTTCTCTGCAGGGCTTTCTCCTCATCCCTTTAAGTCTGTTCAAATGTCACCTCCCTGACTTACCTTCTGCCCCCCAGGACCTGCTTCATTTTGCTTAAGAGTACTTACTACCTTCTAATATACTGTATATGTTACTTATTTACTTTGCTTATGGTCTGTCTTTCCCCATTAAAATATAATGTGCAAGGACAGACTTTTGTTTGTTTGTTTGTTTACTACATCTGCCACCACCTAGAAGAGTAGATGCTCACTACATGTGTGTAGAACAAATGTTGCATGAACTCACCAGTCTCACCCAGGTCCGTGTTCTGAAGAAATGTACGGCAGCGCTCCTTATGCTCCTCGAGGGAACTTCTCTGCTTGTAACTCCTTCCACAAAACTCACATTTATAGGGTTTCTCAACTATAAGGAGAGCACAAGAGGGCACTCAGTGACCCTTAGGGGTTACAGAACAAGTGGTGTCTTAGGGCTCTGTGCAAACTGTCCTTTAGGAATGAGGCTGCTGAAAGAAGCCAGGGTATTTGGATACTTTTGCAGCTATATTATTTTTAAATTTAGTAAACTGAAATAAGGTGATAATCTTCGATTGATTGTTATATTTAAGTTTTCTTAAAAAAGATAGCCTCCTTTCACATGTGAAAGGATTTGGATTTAATGACTATCACTGAGCACAGTGTTTTGGTTCCAGATGAAATGTTGTTTCTCTAGGAAAAAATATAAGGCCGTTTTTTTTTTTTATTCCTCAAGGAGGTTAGTGTGGCTTACAAATGAAATAGAAAGAGATCCCTTATTTTGTGACATCCATCTGGTTGTAAGTAAAGAATGCTGAGAGTTAGACATCCAGCCAGAAACTGATGGATTTTTCAGAGTTCTGACATATTTGGATAAATTTAGTTTATCCTTGCCAAGTGGTTATAGTGAAGTCTGGCCTTGAAAAAAACTGAGCTAACTATAAGTAATAACTTCAACTCTGTGTCCAGGCTGGCCTTTCTGATTTGTTGATAAATGTACCCTGTGAATATATCAGAGTTTTAGGAACTGAGGTTTTTATTTTCTAATCCTGCTGCTCTGGTTAAAACAGAGTTTTGGGACTTAAAGTACTAAAGGATCCCTCTCGAATCCCAAATTAAAATAAATGCAGCTTTGCTAGGGCTAAAAATGTTGTTATCTGCATAGTGGGGTCCTCTAAAATCTATCTAAAAAGTGACCACTATGTTTGGATCTTACTTGAAAAAAGCAACAGAAGAGAACTATTCTAATTTTTTGGACCAAACTCATCCTTAATTCATTACTTTGAACAATGAACTGTAAAAGAAACCTTTCTCTTACCACTCATGGTCTCTCTTGGTGGGTTTTGCTGGGGCTGACTTGTTTAATCCTTAGTCTCTGAATTGTGACCAGCTGTGGGTTTGGGGCTGGGTTTTAGTCAAAGCAGTACATGGATTGACATAAAAACAAACCTTTTTTTTTCTTCAATTAAAAAGTTTGTCAGATAACATCAAGAACATGAGGTCCCAAATTTGAAAATAAACTCAGTTTTATTTTTCTAGGAGGGAAATTCTAAATGTTGAAAAAAGTTTTATTATCTTGCTTGGTTAAAATAAAGAGTGAAAACATCAAAACAGAACATAGTTTTTTTTTTATGAATTCTTTTGCTGCTCATCTTCTAGAGATTAAAATAGGCTGATCAAGAAGAAAGTCAGGTTTAAGAGATGCACATCTAAAACCAATACAATGTTATACTGTCAATTATATCCCAGTTAAAAAATTTTTAATTTTGGCCCAGAATGACCAAAAGGAACCCTCTGACAATGATTTATACTCCATTTACACTTTTATGTAACTTACAGACTGTACATCATTTGCTTGTCCAGACTTCTGAATGAAAAGTGTGTCTATGTGTTTTTTAGGAAAGTAATCTCTTAATAAAGTTTACCATAAGAAAATACTGGTGGCCATAATTTTTTCACAAAAATTTAAAAGGCATTTTTATAGAGCAGACTTTTCCTGTCTCACTGTCTTGTTCTCTAGGGGAGCAAGGATAGTAAGGAGATGATCATCCCCATTGAGCCAGACGGAGAGCAATTAATGCCTTAATGGAAGTGTAATTAGCCCTAGAGGTCTCTGCTGTTGTAACCCTTCGGAACAGGAATGACGGATTGAAACCTCCATACTTAACTCTTTCTAGTTTCCTCAATGGGCACCAAGGAACACATATTTACTAGATATGGGACGCTCATTGCTCTCACTTACCAGAATGTGTCCTAAGGTGACCTGTGAGTGCGTCTCTTCTCTGGCATGCATAGTTGCAGAGGTGACACTTAAAAGGTTTTTCCCCTGTGTGCAGTTTAATGTGGCGGAGGAGGTTACCTTTCTGAGTAAAAGATGCCCCACACTGATTACACTGGAATGGGCGTTCACCTTTAAAAAGGACAAAAAGGAGACTTCTGATCACCCAGCAAGCAAGTGGCAAAGCATATGCACAGATTAGACGCCTATGGCAAAAGCTCATCTTTTAGATAGTATCTGTTCATATCATATTGGGATCAGCTGGAGCTATATTTCAAGGCAAGTGTACAACTTACTTCTGGAGTCTTCCCTATAGGAGAGAAAAAGCATTCCCCTTCTTCAGTCCTCTATTCCCAAATAGCAAGGCTATTTTACTTATCGTCTTGGATTAGAGCAGAAAGAAAGAAAGCAAGAAAGAAAGAAAGCAAGCAAGCAAGAAAGAACGAACATCCCCCCAACCCCCTACCCCGTCGAAAAAACAAGAGTAGCTCTGGAAGTGCTTTCCAGATGTAAATTTGTAACACTACTTACCATTCTTTTTTAATATAATCTCAATCTGAGGGAAAAAAATCACAGACTCAAATCTTAATAAGGTATGGAGGGCCAGAAGTGCTTCTTTTTTAGTTTTCATATCAGATGTCAGATGGAGTCTACTCCATCTCAGGCTCAGTGGGACTGTTGTATTTATATGCGTTTCTACAGACTGGCTGTTTATTGTCTGAAGATAAAATTTTTAAACTGGTAATAAAAACTATATCCTTTCATCTATCAAATTTGAACCCAATATAATAAGGAGGACTTCTTTTTAAAAAGTTATGCAAAAATGTATGAATGATGCTTAAGAAGCATATCACACAATTCAACTTCTACTTATTAAGTGAAGAAAAATATTTGGCTGACCTAGAACACTCCGCTTACTTCAGTATTTTTATTCATGGCATTTGTAATGTTTGCCAAACGCACAGTAAAGCAGGAATAAAAAAATCACTGGGTAAATGAAAAGGCAGAGAGGGAGCAATACATCAGAATTACAGCAAAAATCAATGAAACTAATCAAAAGTCATCCCAAATTCCACCATTTCATTTCTCACATGGTTGCATTAGGACAGTTTTCAGAAGAATGGCTAAAGAAAACTATTTACCAGTATGGCTCCGCTTATGAACCATTAAGACATTGAAGCTAATGCAGGATAATCCACACACATCGCAGTTCATCTTGCCACTGGTTGGCCGGCTACTATCATATGAAACAACATGTCTTTCCAATTTAATGTTTTCATATTCATTATATTCTCTTGAATAGCTGTATGGAATTTCAGGCTCTTCCACATTTCCCATGGGCTCTGGCTTTAAAATATTCTCATCCCTTTCAGTGTATTCATCTTTCACTTTCATGGAATCATCTGCAGGGAAGAAAATGCAAGAAATGAACAATGATTGTATTTGGAGTTATCAAAGCAGCTCAAAGAGAGAGACCCACAACTGACAATTAAATACCAAATGAAGATAATATAATATTGTACATCTACAAAACAAGAAACCACCGTTAGGATGAGCATTCATTATTTGAATTCAGAACTACAGTCGGTGGAAAACACACACACACACGCGCACAGACACACACGCACAGACACACACACACACAAATAGATAAAAGAGTTTTAGACCATCCAGAAAATGAGAGAGAACGGATTTAGCCATCACTGCTTAAAGCGACCATGAAAAAAACATTCTGAGCAACTCTTCTCCAGTACTGGGGGAGAAGAAAGGTTCTCAGATTTAGTACCTTTCCTGGTGGCTGCAGTTAAAAGGCAAGGTGGTGGAGCTCTTCGGTTTCAAGAAGAAAATATTGTTTTAATCCTTCAAGTGCATTCAATTTAAGCAACTAAGTGAGATTTGAATAGTTAAAATGGTTTTTCTGATTTTAAGAGCCATGCTTTGCCTCTTCCCCTTCCATGTATATGCACTGCTAAAAGGAGTCTTATCTCTCTGTTTCTCTTGGAACTGATAATAAGACAACCTTGTATATAGAGGAAGCTGGCTGTATTAGTGAAATACTGTTGAGAAAGATAAAAAGAGAAGTAATTCTTTAACACACTTCTAAGGAGTCACTTTCATTGACATAGGTAAATGGAGCTCAGCCTAAGCAAGGGGAAGCAAACCTATACCCATGGTAGGGCGGGTGGAACTCAAGATCCTAGAACTGTAGGACTGGACAGGAGAGGAGGGCTTGGCCCGCGTGATTCAGCTGACCAGGCACTGTCTTACAAAGAGTTGCAACACTCTTAAGCTGAAGAAATAAGTGAGGAAGGCAAATTTATATAGTGACACTAATAACACCTAAATAATTGCCTGATAAAATCATAATAAATACTTGCCAGGGATTTTCATATATAAAATAAGCTGTATAAGTACTTACTTTTCCCAACATTTATTCTTAGAAATTGGAAGTTATGCTTCCTCATGAGGAATCATAAATCAGTGGAATCTTAGGGCTGGAAGGGATCATCTAATCCAACCCTTTGGTGTTTCAGGTAAGAAAATGTGGCACCAGAGATCTTTTCAGTGACTTGCCCAAGGCTACATCTACAGTCAGTTAATAGCCAGTGTGTGATTAGAATGCTGAACTTGGATCTGACCTCACACACTAGATGTAGAAAGTCTAGGTGGCTTCTTACTAACATATTCCACTCTCCCATCAGTGGTATAGACATTAAAAACCAAAACACTCTGAAGAAAAGATACTTTAAAAAACTGCATCCCTTCAAAAAACACCAGTAAGTGCAGCTCCTGTTGCCACATAGGAGGAAGTACAACTGCAGCTGTGCCTGGCTTGCTACCTTCAACTCAAGTTTCAATTTTCACTTCTATCAAGGTTACCTTTTATCTATACTAACTGTGTTTGCTTAATAGAGCAAGACAGGGCCTAACCACCAACCGAGGAGCCATTGCTGCAATACTGTTCCTCTGCTTCTCACCACGGTTCATGGTTCATAGCCTTTCACTCTTTGATTAGAAGAGATATAGGGCTGTAGGATCAGTCCAACATGTTTAAAATTTGCCCATTTTATGCATCTGGGTCACATATGAACTCATATCCGTTTCCTACATGGAAAGGGGTTCATTCCCTTCTTTCTCTGGATAGGTCTCACCTGCTTTCAGATAGAATTTGTTTGCTTAAGAGGTTTTGTTTAAGAAAAAAAATTTAAGAGAAGGATGCACCTGAGGCTGGTACCCTCCTCCCTTCCTTCATCACTCCAGCTGTGGGTGATATCCCACCAAAGCTTGAGTGCTCTTCAGTTTGCATGTAGGCGTTTAAAAGAACCTCAACGGAAAACTTCAGCTACTGAAAACCAAAAACAGCAGATAGGGGCCAGCAGAAAGAAGATCCTTCTCATTTTGGCTATAAAATGTTAATATGAACAGACTCAGGCCAATCCATGGACAATGACAACTAAAAACTAGGAAGATAAATGTGTGAGGTCTTTCTGAAAACACAGGACAAAAGAGAGTTGCTCCTTCCCTCAGGACTTGGTCTTTAATGGGTTTGACATCAAATTGAAATACTACACCAACCCGGCTCAAGAGAAAATCTCGGATTTTGTCCCTTAGGATTTAGCTGTAGAACAAAAAAGATGGTATTTGAGACACAGACCTCTGAGGGAAAGATAAGAGACACATGGACAGGATATAGGAAAATTTCCTTGTACTTAATGGACCAAGAGTTCTTCGGACAGTTGTTGGTTTGTCTTTGGAATTGTACTACTTTTAGATGAAAGAACTGAATGGTCTCTCTGTATGGTTACTGGGGATGAACAATTCATCATGCTTTACCATGTAAAGATACACAGAATTGAATATTAGAATACATTAGTACTGATATACAAATGGGATTTCTGACAGATTACTGGGTTTAGCACTTAGCCTCCAAATAGAGCTCACCAAAAAGATCAGAAAAGACACTAATCTCCTTCTCTTGGGAAGAAGACTTATTGGAACGAAAGGGGAGCATTCTACTACTTAGTATCCCTTGAAAATATTAAAAGTATGTCTAGAATCAAACTTGTCATCTTTGAACCCAAGCTTGTTTCTAATTTATGACTTCATTATATTTCCAAGTGGCCTCTTCCTTCTTCCAGTTCCAAGTCTTAAAAGTGGAATCCTTTTCCTTTCAATCTCCACATCAAATCAGTCCTCAAGACCTATAGATTCAGGGTGCCTGAGTGGCTCAGTCGTTAAGCATCTGCCTTCAGCTGGGGTCATGATCCTGGGGTCGTGGGATCAAGCCCCATGTCGGGCTCTCTGTTCTGAGGTGGAAAGCCACTTCTCCCTCTCCCACTCCCTGTGCTTGTGTTCCCTCTCTCACTGTGTCTCTGTCAAATAAATAAATAAAAATTTTTAAAAAACCCTATAAATTCTATTTCCTCAGGCTCTCTGGTGACAATTCCTCTTTTCTATTTCCTATTGCAATTTGGTCTAGCCTCTCATCCCATCATACCTAAACTCATCCTGTCTCAACACTCCTTTCCAGACAGATTTACTACAAAAGTAAGCTATGCTTTTTACCTCTATATCCTGAAATCACATGTAAAATTCCCTCTAATTTGGCTCCCACTTCCATAATTCACTGAATTCACTGAATCTGCTCCCTTGAAGATCATCAGTCATCTCCCGATTCCTAAATCCAATGGCCTTTTGTGTGCTATTCTCCCCAACTTCTCTGTAGCCCTTTATACTACTGACCATCATTCCTTCCTCTTCTATACTCCTGTTTGTTCAGTGAAACTCTAACTTCTTTCCTTACCTCTCTGATTGCTTCTTTCTAGCTCTTTTTCCTCCATCTGCCTCCTAAACACTACCTGTAATGCTCTTTTTCCTTCCCTTGACATCTTATCCCCTGTGGCAATTTCATCTACTCTTCAGGCTTCAACTAGCGTTTTATATATGATTAATTCCTAAATGTGTGTGTGTATATATACACACACACACATCCATACACACACACACACACACACACACACATACACACACACACACATCCAGATATATATATATGTATATACACACACACACACATACATGCAGGTGTAATCTCTCTCCCCTTCTTCAGTCCTCCATTCCCAAAGGACTCCTTAGGTATCTCCCCAGTTTCTCAGGCTAGACTCCTTACAAGCATCTTTCCTTCATCTTATTTTTGCCCCCCACTTAATTACCCATTGGTTCTATCTTTGTATCCTCTCTCCAATGTTTCTCCTCCCTATATCATGACCCTGTCAAAATTCCTCAATATTCTCTATTGCCAATAAAATAAAGTCCAAACTCAGAAAGAAGGAATTTCAAAAGCGTTTCAGCATCTTGTCCTAACCTGTCTTTGTAATGTTGATTTTGAATACTCATATATCTTTTTTTTAAAGATTTTATTTATTTATTTGATAGAGATCACAAGTAGGCAGAGAGGCAGACAGAGAGAGAGGAGGAAGCAGGCTCCCCGCTGAACAGAGAACCTGATATGGGACCTAACCAGGACCCTGGGATCATGACCTGAGCCAAAGGCAGAGGCTTTAACCCACTGAGCCACCCAGGCGCCCTGTGAATACTCATATATCTCTAACCAAACTAAACAACTTCTAAATATTTTTGCTTTTATTTATTTATTTATTTACCTATTTAAGATTTTATTTATTTATGACAGAGACAGTAAGAGAGGGAATATAAGCAGGGGGAGTGGGAGAGGAAGAAGCAGGCTGTCCACTGAGCAGGGAGCCCGGATCCCAAGCACTGGGATCATGACCATAGGCAGATGCTTAATAACTGAGCCACCCAGGGGCCCCTATTCTTGCTTTTATTATTTCCACTGCCTCTAAGGTCTTTCCCCAATGTTGTTTGGTGGGTCCAAAACCTACAGATTCTTTAAAGCCAATACTAGTATGTTACTTCCTCCCCATCCCCCATCCCTCCAGGTGCAAAATAATCTGTTTCTTGTTTCTCTGAGTTACTTATAAATTCAACTCATCTCCCATATGATCACATAAGCTATTTGAGGTCAGAAGCTGCACAGGTTGGTTTTTTTTTTTTTAAACTCAGTATCCCCTGTGACACTGCTTGACCCGTATCTGTAGAGACCAGAGGCTTTGTGGTTTGAAGACAGAAACATTGGGGGTCTCATCATAGACCTACTAATTTGGGAGTAGAGACTGGAAATATGCATTAAAATTATGCTCTGCAGGTAAATCTTAGGCACACTGGACTTTAAGAACTGCCACTCCAGGGGGATGGGATGGGGGCAGAAAAAAGTACAGCCGCTCTTCAGTTTGACGCAGTGCTCTGTATAAACTACACACACAGTACATACTTAGTATGTGAATATACCACTGCATTAGCCTCCTAACTGGCCCATAGTGTATGTGACCTCTATTTTATACTACATTTTATTTCCAGATTAATCATGCTGTAACACTAAAACTCCTTTTCAGAAACTTTCAATGATTTCATTTTACTTATAGAACAAAATCCAAACTCCTCAGCAAGACCTTCAAGGGCCTGTCCAGAACCTGCCCTGTGCCTACCGAATCATCTCATTCCTCCTCAATCAACCTTTTCTCTAGACTAGAACCTTGCTACTTGAAATAGGGGCCTTGGATCAGCAGTTCCAGCATCTCTAGGGAGCATATTAGAAACACAGACTCTCAAGTCTCACCCCAGACCTACTTGATCAGAATTTGCATTTTAACAAGATCCTTAAGGATTTCTATGCACATTAAAGTTTGAGAAGTTACAGCAGTAATCTAATGGCAGTTTTCCAAGCTTGTTTTCCAGTCTTTCCAACACCCAAATGCCCTTCCCCCACATCAATATTCTATTCAAACTTTCAGATGTTATTTAAATACCATTTCCTCCATGTAGTCTTCCTTGATATCCTAACATAGAAAAAAAATCTCATTTCTATTCTTTCTCCTATACCTACTTCACTCAACTTCATGTATGTAGCATGATATCAATAACCTCTAAAGATTCACCTTAATGTAGTTGATATGTTCATAAAATGTTACATGTAAAACTGATAATATTGTTCCACTGATTTACATTATACGTTCAGAGACGTTTCTCTTCATTTTTCTTTTATTTTCAGTTGTCAGTGACTAGCAACATTTGAACTGTTAATAAAGGCCAAAAATCTTAAAGATCTGGCAAGAAATACTTGAATATAGTGAACTGCTCCATAATACCCTAAAGTTTTTATGAAGCGAATATAACTTTTGTGATGTGAATAATCTCCCAATTTAGTCTGGTAAATTCCAGTTTCCTATAATACGTGTCATGTTTCTTAGACACTTAAATTGCCACTTAAAATACTATCAAGAATCTTCACAGGCACTAGCAATATTTTATTTCTTTTTTTTTTTTAAGATTTTTATTTATTTATTAGTTAGAGAGAGAGAGAGCGCGAGCACAGGCAGACAGAGAGGCAGGCAGAGGCAGAGGGAGAAGCCGGCTCCCTGCCGAGCAAGGAGCCCGATGTGGGACTCATTCCCGGGACGCTGGGATCATGACCTGAGCCGAAGGCAGCCGCTTAACCAACTGAGCCACCCAGGCGTCCCGCAATATTTTATTTCTTAAGCCAGGTGGTGGGTCCATGGATGCTTGTTTTGTCTTTAAACTATACATGTAATTATATCTGCCTTTTTGCATGTATGATATATGTCATACTAAAAAAGGTTAAAGGCTTCCTGAGTAAATTTTTTATAAGTGATCTTGTGGAGAAAAGAACATACCAAACCACAAATTGCTGATAAAGGTAATTGTTAAACATTCCCAGAGGGGGAAAAAAGATGTCTAAATTGAATCTAACCCATAGAAAATTAGATTAAACTGAACTTCTTTCTAAAGGAGCTACTCTGGGGTACAATTGCTCCCATCTTTGTCTATGTTCTGGAGGCCTCTTAGGAAGATGACACACACTAACACATACACACCCCCCAGAGAGAATTTTGTAGGCTGAAGAGAACAAAGGCTTGGCTCACTGGGGCTGATGCACATGGTTTCATTTCCTGGGGTGATGGTTATCACATGAAAGGCTTGCACTCCAGAGTAGACATTTTTGGTTTCACCTGAGACATTGCAAAAACAATGGGTCTTGGAAAGGATCCAACATCTAAATCCTTCAGGGGCAATAGCAGTCTCAGCCAACTGTGCCTCAGTTTGTTTTTACAGGCACATAAAATGCTCAGTTGGAGAGAAGGACCTATCAAAGACGGCAAATGGAACAGACAACTTGGGTGTCTTGGATAACATGTTAGTAGGAATTTCCCAGTGTAAAGAGGGGGTTCTGAATTTCCACTCTGAATTATGGGCTCTCAGAATCCAACTCAAAGAACGACAAAGTTTGGAGTGATAGCCTTAAGTTTGCCAGAGATACTGTGAGAAGGGGCAAAACAAGATAGAGGCAGTTAGACAAGGAAGACACAAAAGGGTGATGTTGTTTAAGTGTTTTACAAGGATTAGGGGTCATAACCATGAAATCCTCAGCACATGCAAAAGTCAACTGGATAACAAAGAAGCTTAATCATCTTAATGTGGCATTTTAATGATGCCACTGATTTGCTATGCCAATTCAGAGATAATGAGGCCCTAATGCTACAGATGTTCAGCCAGGCTAAAAGAAAGGGGGGGAGGGTGGGTGGGCTTTTCTAGCATGCCATTTTCTAACTATCCAATTAAACAAATTGTGAAAGCATCTAAATAGTTTACCAGGTTTTGACAGCTGTTAATAGGATTTAGAAGCTTGAAGCACTAAAGAGCAAAATGGGAGATATATGTATGGTAGGTATTTAGTCTACAGAATTTGTTGCTATCATCCAATACCTCAGAAATAGATCAACTAAAACAATCTTCCTTATAAAATTAATATCTCTACTCCTTTCCCACAATGGCCTCTTTGTATTAGGAATAAGAACACTGAAATCATGGGTCATTTTCATTTTCTAATTTACATTTTTATTTGTAAAGTGAGGAGGGGGGAAACCAATGATATTTTGCCAACTAAAGAATACAAAGTTCTAGTATTTGTTAACAGTAAAATTATAAAGCTTCAACAAAAGCAAAACTTCTGGGCATTGATTTACAGGATCCATTGTGTTGTCATGTTTCTCTTCTCTTAAAATCTAAAATAATGGGTATCCATTAATTTTTAAAACACGTATTTAAAAATTAGGGGAAAAAACTGGAAAGGGTGGATCAGACCACTAAGAGACTAAATATTAATATCTCATTAGTAGTGAAATAAGAGATAAGCAGTTTGGATAATACTTAGTTTAGTTAAAGTTTGCATTAAAACATATTCTCATCAGACTTTCAAATTTGCCCTTAAAAAATCTAAACTGGTAACTACTAAATCATGTCACTTCAAATTCAAGAACATTAGCATGAAAACATGAAGAAAGTTTCAGTTGCAAAGGAACCACCCTCCGTTTTACTAATAACATTAATCTTCATGTTATTATCTATCAAAGAGCTTATCCATTGCCATAACAATAAAAATAATTTTGTTTAATAATTTCAGTATAATGCTTTGCTTCCCCATTAGAACAAGAGGATATTTATTGCTTTTAATGACAGGAATATACTACACATCAGCAGTCGGTGAGGTTCCCGCTGCTCAGGTGGCCTAACTTTACTCTTCAGATATCATGTGGCTAGGTGAACTCTTCATCTACAGTTGTGAGAACTGAAGGACATGATGTGTGGAAGTTCCTTCTAAACTATAAAACAGTATACAAATGTAGTGACTTTTTCATTTCTGTCCACTGTAACTATGAACTTTTCCTATTGATCAAGTAACCTATATATTATATTATTTTCTATTTGTATTTCTGAGAAATAACAGCAATCATCAGAAAATAATGAATGAAAATCTAAAGAGGATACAGTTTTAGATGCTGCCCAAACTTACTAGAGTTAAAGGTATTTACATGGTAGACGCTTCATTTATAAATCCAGAAGAAAAATATTACTTTTCTTTTATAATTCCTTTGTATAGAATATTCTATTTTTTGACAGAGTTCGATCAAAAAATTTAAAGCACATTAAAATACACTACTTAGAAAAACTAAAAAATTATCATCCAAATATAGTTAAATTGGCTAAAAACATTCTGATTGTCACAACACCAAACTCAGGATCATATGTTAGGGAAGGAATGAAAATGCCTCCGTATCTACAACGTAACTTCCTGGTATGCATAGTCTGTATTGTGTTACATGACAGTTAATTTATTCCCCACATAGATTAGGAGTATCTTCAAGCCATGGACCAGGTTTTTATAATATTTTGTGTCCCCAGAACCTTACAGAGGGCTGATTTATAATAGATGTTGAATGAATAAATGAATGAATGAATGAATGAATGAACTCTTTGATCAGCCTGAATCAATTTAAGAAGAAGAAGGCCAGGCAGGGAAGAAGGAATAAGCCACTTTGCTGTACCACTCTCTAACTTGTCTACAACATTCTGAGGCTGATACATAGTATGCAGAATTTCTCCTCAAGATACATCAGAAAAAGACCCAAGCCCCATAGTGATAACCAGTCCTCTAGCTTACATCTTTGCCCATGGTGGTCAGCTTTTATCTCCACTGTTCCCTGCTTTGGAATAGGATGCCATCCTTTGGAATAGGTTGACCAGTTCCTGCTTCTTGAACCTCTTCCCTCAGTTCTATTTCTGCCTGATTCTATTTCTACCTTACTTATTTCCTCTGTCTACTCCTCTTTTTCTTTCTTTCTTTCTTTTTTTTTAAATATTTTATTTACTTGACAGACAGAGATCACAAGTAGGCAGATAGGCAGGCAGAGAGAGAAGAGGAAGCAGGCTTCCTGCTGAGCAGAGAGCCCAATGTGGGGCTTGATCCAGGATCCTGAGATCATGACCTGAGCTGAAGGCAGAGGCTTTAACCCACTGAGTCACCCAGGTGCCCCCTCTTATTCTTTCTACTAAGTGTCAATGGTCTCCTCAGGTCTGTTTCTTCAACCTTTTGTTTTCTCACTTTACATATTCTCCTCATCCAACCTTTTGTGGCTGATGACTCCCCCATCTATATTTCCAGCCTAGTCCTCCATGTTCAGCCCAATAGATATTTCCAATCACTTCTTAGATTTCTTACACTTGTTCCACACTCAACAAGTTGCAACCCAGCTCATTATTTCTCTCCCTTTGACTTCTCTTAAAAATCTGCTCTTTCTGATAGTCCCTGTTTTCCCCTCTACATAGTGGATGCTTGATATCAATGTCTGTACATTATTCCACTTACACCCTTAACATATAGTAGCACTGGGGTAGGCACACAGTTTAGCAATTGCTTACCAAATGAACAGAAGGAAGGAAGGAAAGAGGGGAAGAAGGAGAGAAGGGGTGAATGATTACCCTGTTCTTTGCTTCAAATACAAAATTAAGGTTGGAGATGTTTTTAAAAATTGCGCAGATTGTAATTTTGCCCAAGGCTAGCATATTAGGCCACAGCAACAACAAATTGTATTTCTAACCTAAGGTATACCAACCAGACCTGAAGGGCATAAAGGGTTCTTGAAAGAGAGGAAAATTAATACTAGGATCAATAATGAAAAGATTCTTGCTCTTTTTAACATTAAATCAATTAAAACAGAATACATACAAAATAATACAAAATTTACTATTTGCTACATAATACTAAGACTTTTCCTCCTCTATCCTTCCTCCATTCTCTTCTCTCTGGCTAAGAAACATGGGAGAACTCAGCACTGATTTGTCCTAGGTGAATGTATAACACTAAAAGCCCATAAGGGAATAAGCTATCTTGTCACTGGAACAGGCTTGTCCCTGGGGGTAAAGTATAACAACTGCTTAACAGCTGCCCAGTAACATACTTCAAGGCTGCAAGCAAAGATGCATCCTTGCTCCACCAGAAACAGTGGAGGGAATATTGTCTGGTAGAATATAACTAGAAGGATTCTAGCCAGTAAACTGGAGTATAAGTTTTTCTTCATTTCAAAAGGCAACTTCCAATAATCATGAATAGAGGGGTTTGTACTATGGTATTCAAATAGCACTAGAATGGGTACTGATAATTACAAGGAAAAGACAGTATGGTATTTCACTTTTATTTTGCCCACTGAAAATGGATTTGAATTTTTTTTTTTTTAAAGTTCTGATGAAAGAGCACAGGCTTTGGAGTAAAATGACATCTAGGTTCAAGTTGTACTCTGCCTGTATGATCTCAGCAAGTCACTTGATTTCTGTGAATTTTCTCACTTGTGCAATGATGATATTATCTACCCTTAACAGGGTTGTTACTGTAATTACATTAGGCAAAATAATGTACAGAAATGTAGCATAGTAGCTGACATACCTTCATGACCTTGAATTAGGCAATGATTTCTTAGATATGATACCAAAAACATGAATCATAAATGAAAACATCTTATAATTCAATAGTAAGTCAAATAATCCAATTAAAAACGTGAAAAATATTTGAATTGACAATTTACCATAGAAATTATACAAATGAGCAATCGGCAAATGAAATTATGTTTAACATCATTAGTAACTAGAGAACTGCAAATTAAAACCACAATGAAATGCCACTTCACACCCACTGGAATGGCTATCATCAAAAAGACAGACAGCAATGAGTGTTGGTAAGAAGGTGGAGAAAATGGAACTGTAATATGCTGCTGGCGGGGGTGTAAAATGGTATAGTCATTTGGAAAAAAAATTTGGCTGTGTAATGGATAGCCTTCTGAAACTGTTCCTAACAATCCCTGACTCCTAGTATTTGTATCCTTGTACAATCTCTGCCCCTTGAATGTGGGTTGGACCTGGATGATTTGCTTCTAATTAAAAGACCATGGTGGGGCGCCTGGGTGGCTCAGTCAGTTAAGCATCTGCCTTTAGCTCTGATCATGATCCCAGAGTCCTAGGATGGAGCCCCACATTGTGCTTCCTGCTCATTGTGCTTCCTGCTTCTTCTCCCTCTGCCTGCCGCTCCCCACTTGTGCTCTCTCTCCTTCTCTCTGTGTCAAATAAATAAATAAATAAAATCTTAAAAAAAAAAAAAGAACATGGCCAAAGTGATGGGAAATCACTTCTGTTGTTAGATTATAACTATGACTTCCATCTTGTTCTCACTCTTTCCCTGGTGCTTCTCATGTGCTTCTCTGACAAAGTACGCTAGGGAATCCACATGGTAAAGAAGTGAAGGCTGTCCTGGCCAACCTACAGTAAGAAAACGAAGTCTAGTCCAATAACCTTCAAGGAACTGAATCCTGACAATGACATGAGTGAGTTTGGAATTTGATCCTTCCCTAGTCAAATCTTCAGATAAGACCACGGTCTGGGTCAATATCTTGACTGCAGCTTCTTAAGAAGCTGAGGACCTAAACAAGTTGTGCCTGTATTCCTGAGATAATAAATTTGCATTGTTTTAAACTGCTAAGCTTTGTTATATAGCAATCAATAACAATATAGATGTTTCTTTTTTTTTTTTTTTTTTTTGTCAGAGAGAGAGAGCAGGAGCGAGCACAGGCAGACAGAGTGGCAGGCAGAGGGAGATGCAGGCTCCCCGCCGAGCAAGGAGCCGGATGTGGGACTCGATCCCAGGACGCTGGGATCATGACCTGAGCCGAAGGCAGCTGCTTAACCAACTGAGCCACCCAGGCGTCCCAATATAGATGTTCTTATAAAATTAGACATAAATTTACCCTACAACCCAGCAGTTTGACTTCTAGGTATCTAGCCAAAAGAAATGAAAACTTATGTCCACACAAAGACTTGTACACAAATATTCATGGCAGGATCATAAAAGCCAAGAAAATGGAAATAGAAGGTCTATCATTTCATAAATTAATAAACAAAATGTATTTTATCAATACAGTAGGATACTGTTCAGAAATAAAGAGAAATGAAGTACTGAAACATGCAACAACATGGATAAAATTTAAAAAAAGAAATATGCTATGCAAATGAAAAGAAGCAATAAGCAAAAGACTACATACTATATCATTCCTTTTTGGGTGCCTGGGTGGCTCAGTGGGTTAAGCCTCTGCCTTTGGCTCTGGTCATGATCCCAGGGCCCTGGGATCAAGCCCCACATCAGGCTCTCTGCTCAGCAGGGAGCCTGCTTGCTTCTCCCTCTCTATCTGCCTGCCTCTCTGCCTACTTCTGCTTACTTGTGATTTCTCTCTCTGTCAAATAAATAAATAAATCTTTAAAAAAACAAAAACAACAACAACAACAAAAAATTATACGATTCCTTCTATATGAGATGTCCAGAAATGGTAAATCTATAGAGACAGAAGTCAGATTCGAGGTTGCCTGGGGTTGGAAGTAAGAATGGGGATTCACAGCAGACAGGTACCAGAGATTTTTTAGAATGATAGAAGTGTTCCAAAACAGTGCTAGTTGCACAATTCTATAAATTTACAAAAAATCCTTGACTTGAACACTTAAAGTATGTGAATCAAAGCTGTTAAGGGAAAAAACTCAGTAAGTATTTAAAAAAAAACCAAACTGGGCGCCTGGGTGGCTCAGTGGGTTAAACCTCTGCCTTCAGCTCAGGTCATGATCTCAGGGTCCTGGGATCGAGCCCCGCATCGGGCTCTCTGATCAGCAGGGAACCTGCTTCCCCTTCTCTCTCTGCCTGTTTCTGCCTACGTGTGATTTCACTGTCAAATAAATAAAAATATTTTTAAAAAACCCAACAACTGATATTTAGCTACACTGATACCGACTCTGTCTTAAGAGGGTAGAGTTTAGTTATTCATTTACCAACTATTACAAGAAGCATTGTGACAAGTGTAGCTTTTGATCTACGATTGAGCCTTTATGACAAATCCTCATGAGACTATCTTTAACTCCTTTTGTTCCCATGTAACTAAAATCCTGTCCTTTTCACAGAAATTAGTAAGTGTTGTGTTAAAAAAAACACAAGGTGCATCTGTTACTTGGCAGTAGGGAAGACTTCTAAATCAACTCGAAGAGTTGGCCTCATAGGACATTTCTCATACTTAGTTATTTTATTATCAACTTCAGAGAATACCTAAGTAACTACTGATTTTGCTAGAATCATAAAGATCTAGTTGTGCCAGAATCCATAAAGATCCAGATTTTCTAATTACATTATTTCTCTATCATATTTTATACTTTTATGTCTTTTTATGTTTTCATGTCTCACTTTCTATTCTGTTAATAATTTAGTGCCTTACTAGGCTATGATTAGTAATCAATGAGCACAATTCCTGACCTACAAGTCAGCGGTAGTATAAAATCACATGGGGAAGCTCTCTGAGGGTTTACTCAGTGATATGAGAGTTTAGTTCTCCCATGAGAAAAGAAGAAAATAAAGAAATATCTTTTTTATATCATCTCAGAGACAGAACTAGTACAACCTGAAGTATTAGACCCAGAAAATCAAGATGATTTTAAGGAACAGTTCATAACAAAATGCCAGAAATAGTCCCAGGCTCCAAGCAATTAAAAGACGTAATAAAAGGACAGTAAATTGTGTCCAAATTTTGGTGAATGAGAAGTATGGCCATAAGCTTAGACTGACTTAAGAGACGCTAATAAAGAGCCTTTCCTGTTTTCTCTAGGGCTGCTGTGAACTTCCTTAAGGGTAACAAAGGCATGACTAGGATTTCTGCTTCTGTAGACGCAGGTGCAAGAAAGCCTGGTTCTAACAAATCTTGTCAATGTTTTTAATGCCACCAGACTGACTAATATAGTGACATATCTACCACGATCCCATTTTTACTTATTCACTTGACATAATTAACTAATCTATTAAGGGTAAGGTCACAAATTATTTTTAATTATTAAACCATCGGTCTCCATATGTTACTGTTTAGATAGCATCACCCCCTGCAGAATAGAATTTTCAAGACTGTCATTTCTACAGCCTCAAATCTAGATCCAATTGCAGTCAGTTAAAAAGCAGATTTCAACCACACAGCTGAATGAGAAAACATCTGGACCTAACCAGTCAGAATGAGAAAGGTCACATGTTAAATCCAGATAATCTTGTTTATTGGTGTTTGAAGGTTATACACCAAGGGCTGGATTACCAGGGTCCTCCTTTAGGCTTGGCTCTGACATCTTCACTCATCTGCTATGTGTGTGACACTTTAAAATCCAAAGATTTCAAACTATTGTGCTGTCAGTCACCTCCAAATATAATCTTCCTAATTCTAAGCCTGAATACTACATCAACCTATTATTAGACTGCTGAATATTAGGCGCTAAATTAGATGCCATATAACAGAATCATCAGGGGTAAGTGCTGTCTATCTATTCTTTTAAAAACTGTTTTCAGAATTTCCATCTGGAATTTTTCTATGGATGAAGCATCTGTAACTTTCTTTATCAAAATTAAGAAAAAGGCCTTTGACTTACCCAGAAATAAAATTAAAAATTTGCCCTATGATAGCTTTCAGGTTAGTGAAGAAAGGAGGATTATGCCTATTTCATGATTTTTTATAATAAGTATATGTTATTTTATATGCATACAGAGCTGACCCAAAATTCTTTATGTTGGAAGCCAGGCCCACCACATACTGTTCTTTTATGCCTGAACCTTTATTGCTCATCCTATCATACTTCTCTACAGCAACAACAATATATGTATGTATAAATAAAAATATTTGTTGGGGCGCCTGGGTGGCTCAGTGGGTTAAAGCCTCTGCCTTCGGCTCAGGTCATGATCCCAGGGTCCTGGGATCGAGCCCCGCATCGGGCTCTCTGCTCCTCGGAGAGCCTGCTTCCTCCTCTCTCTCTGCCTGCCTCTCTGCCTACTTGTGATCTATGTCTGTCAAATAAAGAAATAAAATCTTAAAAAAAAAAATATTTGTTAACATGAAGTGCTAGGGGTAGAAAAATTTCTTCTGGATTGAGTTATTATACTTATTAGCATATAACTGATTAAAACCATATGGGTATGTTACAAATCTTTATCAATAATTATTAAATATAAAAAGTAAAATTTGTTGGGAATGTATCTTTTAAAGATTTTATTTATTTGAGAGAGAGAGAGAGAGAGAAATGAGAGAGAGAGAGCATGAGAGAAGAGAAGTCAGAGGGAGAAGCAGACTCCCTGCTGAGCAGGGAGCCCAATGTGGGACTCCATCTTGGGACTCCCGGATCATGACCTGAGCCCAAGGCAGTTGCCCAACCAACTGAGCCACCCAGGTGCCCCGGGAATGTATCTTTTAATGAGACGGATGGAGGGGGAAGGATTTATAAAAGTTTGATTAAAGAAGTTATCTGACTGATCCTTTATGTGGTATCTTGGAAGTATTTACAGTTTAGGTCAAAGAATAAGATTTGGGATAGGTGAGTGATGTGTTTTTCTTTTATAAGAAGGATAATTGTGAAGGATAATGAGAAAGATCGTTGTCAATGAGGAGATGGGGAAGAAGACCCCTAACTATAACAGTCTTTTTTTTTTTTTTAAGATTTTATTTATTTATTTGACAGACAGAGATCACAAGTAGGCAGAGAGGCAGGCAGAGAGAGAGGGGGAAGCAGGCTCCCTGCTGAGCAGAGAGCCCGATGTGGGGCTTAATCCCAGGACTCTGGGAAAATGACCTGGGCCGAAGGCAGAGGCTTTAACCCACTGAGCCACCCAGGCGCCCCTAACTATAGCAGTCTTACAGGGCACATCAGATTTAGGAAAGAGAACATGCTGAAGTTGAAACCCTGGAAATTGATTCACTTAAAATTATCCACACCCACTTAATCCTTGCAAAGTCTTCTTATATCTCAGTTTGATGGCTGAAAGAGACCCATTGCCAAAATGTATTCACATGCGCTTCCTTACTCTGCTTAACTGACTGACAGTTATTTAGTGAGCACTTGGAACAATGCAGGGGATGAATGGATAAATGGATGGCTGGATGGTAAGGCAGAAAGAAAAATGGATAAAATACTGAGTACTAACTATATACCCCAAATTCTGGCATAAAAGAAGAGTAACACTGAAAAAGATTCTACCCTTGCCATGTTGTCGATTCTTTGGTAGACAAAGTACAGTAAGACCCTGTCACAATGCAATATGTATAAAATTGGATATAATAGGATTGGTGATGAACTTACACTTATAGGAACAAGTTAAAATTCTTATGTTATGGGATTCAGAAAGAAGTAACTGACTCATGATTACTTGGGACGTTTTAAGTTTAAGGTATGGTCAGTTGTGTCTACTCTAAACTTCACTGTTGTTGCTTCGTGCTTTTTGCAACAGTATCTACCAAAAAACTCTTATCTCTTATTATTTCATTAGCTTTACAATAATGTGATTTTCATACTTTAAAATGTCTTTCTCCGATTGACTTATTTCGCTAATGATCTCCCTGATATGAGGAAGTAGAGATGCAACGGGGGTGGGGATTAAGGGGGTAGGAAAAGAAAAAATGAAACAAGATGGGATCGGGAGGGAGACAAACCAAAAGAGACTCTTAATGTCATAAAACAAACTGAGGGGGTTGGGGGGAGGGGAGTTGGGAGAGGGTGGTGGGGTTACATTATATGTTTAAATAAAAATAAAAATAAATCATAAAAAAAAGAGGGAGTTAGATAACACAAATAAATCACACTAGGGGGAAAAAAAAGATAAAATGTACTTTTCTCATCTCCAACACTGTTTCCCTTTGCTCAATTTACCAAAGAAAAAAGAAAAAGGTCCCCTCTGACAAATTATGAAAAATGATGACCTAGGGAGGCAGAACAGGATTTTATTCAGTCCTCAGTCCAGTGGTGTGCTGGTAAATACTCAAAAACCAACTCAGAGTTGGGGGAAGGGCTTATTTGTAGCATTTGCTGATGTCAGTGGTATAAATACCATGGCTGAATTCAAGCTACCAATGTGAAGCCAGCTGGGTGACAAAATTCCTGAAAGTTTAATAAGCAACTATGAGCTGACTCTGGCACACTACTGGGATCCCTCACTTATTCCTCAGCAGGGTACCTTCGTGTGATTAGCAAACCGCACCAGAGAACACAATGGCCCAGGTCACCATGCCTGGTGTCAAACTTAGTTTGAGAAGCTGAACTTGCTAAGCAAGATCAGATGCTATAAGAATTAGCAGGCACACATAGGTGTTTCATGCACACAGCTAAACAACTGGAACGGAATTTACATTTTATTTCACACCTACCTTGTTTCTACTCCAAGGAGGTGCAAACACTATTGCTCCACAGTTAAAAAAACACAAAAGAAAGGGGGAAAGTCTTCAAGGACCCACTAAGGACAGTGAGTAGATCCATTTTTCTATCAACCATTACAATTATCCATTCCTCCTTCCCAGATGCCAAATATTTTCCTATTAAGTTCCGTTTAGTTCACCGTGCTACACAGCTTGGTTTAAAAAAAAAAAAAAAAGAATCCAGAGATGTTTTTTGTTAAAAAGATTCACGGAGGTGTTCTGTCACCAAAAGAACGTACCCGTTTGACACAGTAGAAACGGTAAAGCCTCTGCCCATTGTGAGCACTTACAGAAATCCCCTGTGAGTGAACTTCTGCAGCAAAGCACTGCTGATTTTGTAAGATAACCCCTGCATCCCATGAGCGACAGGTCTTGATCTGGGCTTGAGAGATGTAATATTTTGATAAAAAACGGTACTTCCTTTTGAAGCATATATTTGCGTGTGCTGAGCAGTACCACTGGAACCTCAGTGAGCACCTAGGTGAGGCTCACTTGGTCTCTCCCAGCTCGCTCCAGCCATAGACCCCTCCTTCACACATCTAAATGTAGCAGTAATTAGCATCCATAAACCACAAATGTGGCTTGGGTTTTCTGCCCCCCCTTTCAGAAGCATCAAAGTAGTTTTTATTTCTCATGAGCGCAAAAATGTTGTACACCTCTGAAGAGACTGAGACTTTGACATGGAAAGCTACTGAAGACAGGAGCTGTATCTCCTGAGGTGGGAAGAATATTTTTTCAGCAGACTTTCTAATTAAATTTTTTATCTTTGATCTAAGGTATCACAATAGAAAACAACACTGTACAAATAATTAAAAAGCAATCTAGGGGCGCCTGGGTGGCTCAGTGGGTTAAAGCCTCTGCCTTTGGCTCAGGTCATGATTCCAAGGTCCTGGGATTGAGCCCCGCATCGGGCTCTTTGCACTACATGGGGCCTGCGGGCCTGCTTCCTCCTCTCTCTCTCTGCCTGCCTCTCTGCCTACTTGTGATCTCTGTCAAATAAATAAATAAAATCTTTAAAAAAAAAAAAAGGAAGGCTGTTGATTCCTCTTTAAAAAAAAAAAAAAGAATAGTCTGATGAGGGTTGTGGTTGGTCACCACTGAGAAGAGAAATAATAATAGTTCATAGCAGTCAATGGCCAGGCTTGAAAAAGAACTCTGAACCTCTTCATTTCTTATGTTTTTCAATCCACTTAGATTATATCACTTTACAGGGTAGGTATTTTTACAAAGATATAAATGTAGGCTATTATGGCTCTTTTTTTTTCAAAAAGCTTATAATGTAATGGGGTGAAAGTTTGTCATGCACAAACAGTTTCAAACAGTATAATTAGGTGCTTAAGCAAGTACTAATTAAACACACTCCAAAAACTCAGCCCTAAGACTACACTTGAGGGAGCTGAGACAGTACAAGGAGGTCTCATGGAGGAAATAAACTTGAATTGATGTAAATATCTCCAGTGTATTAGTCTATTAGATTTAAATTTTCAAGAACCAACTAAAACCAACTAAATGGTAACACATTTAATCCACATATCATTTTATTTGTGACCAATTAATTTATATATAGAGCTATTCTATGTATAAGATAAACAAAGCTGTTAGAGATATATGTTTTTTCTCTTTACAAAATAATAGCGTTAAACTCTCCATTGATGTTCTTTTGAAATATTTACATGATCATTGTTCTTTCAAGGAGCAAAAACATTCTTAACTCATCACACAATAAATGTGTACGTCAGGCCAGGAGTCAGCAAACTATGATCGAGAGGACAAATCTGACTCACTGCCTGTTTTTGTACATAAAGTTACTGGTATACATATGGCCATGCACACTCATTTATATATCTTCTATGCTGTTTTACACTACACTAGCAGAGTTGAGATGCTGCAACAGAGATCATTTGGTCACAAAGCCCAAGATATTTACCAACTGGCCCGTTACAGAAAAAAATTGCCAACTCCTGCACTAAGTTCACAGGAATATATAGTTTAAAAAAAAAAATCACTTCTAGGAAGTGAGTTCAAGCCCCACATAAGGCCTGGAGATTACTTAACACAATAAAAACTCTAAAAAACGGTCAATATCCAGATGGTAGGAAACAAGTGAATTTATGTTAAATGTTAATATCTTTTAGAAGTTTTTTTTTCTGAATATTTTTTGTTTCTCATGCAATACCTCTAGTTGGGTAAATACTTTTTCCCCCTAAAAATTTTAGTTTTCTTTCCATAAAAGAAAAATAAAGTGAGCACTTTTAATCTTCTATAAACAATTTTCTAAAAGCTGTAAACTTAGAAAGATACAGATGACATTTCATTTTCTTTAACATATAAATCAGACATGATTACAATTATTCTGAGTTTAAAACATTCCAGGACAGATCTTAATTTCTAAAACTTTTTGAAGAACTTAAAAAAAAAATGCTTTCATTAAACTTAAATAGAATAGGATCCTCTAAAGCATGCTTTTAGATAGCTAAATTTCCTTTAAAGGTATAATTCTAATTCTTTTCTTAAAAGATTTTTATTTATTTGAGAGAGAGAGAGAGAATAAGCAGTAGGGAGGGGTCCAGGGAGGGAGAGAGAAAGAGAGAGAAAAGCAGACTCTCTATTGAGCAGGAAGCCCAATGAGGGCCTGATTCCAGGATCTGGAAATCATGACCTGAGCAGCCTAACCAATGAGCCACCCAGGCACTCCTAAGTCTCATTATCTTTGAAAGTATAATCCTAACTAGTTTTAATGTTTCCCTATGCTAAATGTGACAGTAGTACCTTATTATGCAACAGATATAACTTCTTCCAGGCAATGCTACTTTCCTTCTTTAAAAAAAATATTTATTTGAGGGGTGCCTGGGTGGCTCAAGCCTCTGCCTTCGGCTCAGGTCATGATCTCAGGGTCCTGGGATTGAGCCCCGCAAAGGGCTCTCTGCTCGGCAGGGAGCCTGCCTCCCCCTCTCTCTCTGCCTGCCTCTCTGCCTACTTGTGATCTCTGTCAAATAAATAAGTAAAAATCTTTAAAAATAATTTATTTGAGAGAGAGAGAGAGCATGAGAAGGGGGAGGATCAGAGGGAGAAACATACTCCTCACTGAGCAGAGAGCCTGACTTGGGACTGGATCCCAGGATTCCAGGATCATGACCTGAGCCGAAAGCTGTTGCTTAACCAACTGAGTCACCCAGGTGCCCCAATGCTACTTTTCAGTTCTATTATTTTATAGTTTAGCATGTATAATTTGTATCTACTGATCATATTTTATCTTTTTAAAAAGTAGAGTCCTGGTAACAATCTTTCCAAAGATATATGACCCAGATTAAGTGCCAAAATTAATAGTAATCAGGTTGGAGCTTAATTATGAAATAAAGGATTAATCTTTTAATGCTAACATTAGCCTGTTTCTTTTTTTAAGATCTATTTAATTTAGAGAAAGAGTGAGTATAAGTGGGGGGAGGGAAAAAGGGAAAGGGAGAGAATCTCAAGCAGACTCCCAACTGACCACAGAGTTGGAGCCCAACTAGGGGCCTGATCTTGCAACCCTGAGATAATGACCTGAATAGAAATCAAGAGTCAGATGCTTAACCAACTGAGTCCCCCAGGTGCCCCTCATTTCTTTTTAAATCAGGCTTAGTGGAAAAAGCCATTTCTTCTGTTTTCCCCCAAATTATTTAGAATGACTGATTATATCTTCTAGTCTCTACCAAGAAATGTTACGACACTCTTAGATTCTTAACAACTGAGAAAAATACACTGATACTACATTCATCAACTGACATAGAATTGGAGGTAAGGAGATAGAAATGACACTGGAAGCTGTAACAGTCAAAGATGATCCAAAGTGGGTGGACCACAGAGCCTGAATGTCTCTTTTTTCTCCTTGGATGCACTTCTGCAACAGAGTCAAAACACAGAGGCCTGGAATCTATTGTATGGATTCCTATGGAAGTGCTATATCACATGGGGTTTTACAATATTTCTTTTAAATTCCTATTATTGAATGGAATTGTTTGTTTTGTTGTTGTTGTTGTTTATATTTGAGTATTTATTTATTTATTTATTTTAAAGATTTTATTTATTGATTTGAGAAAGAGAAAGAGTGCACAAGCTGGGGTAGGGGGTGTGGGGCAGAGGCAGAAGGAGAGAATGAAGCAGGAAGCCCAATGTGGGGCTTAATTCCAGGATCCTGGGATCATGATCTGAGCCGAAAGTAGATGCTCAACCAACTGAGCCACCCAGGCATCCCAATATATTCATTTGAGTATTTAATCTGGTGCTTACTTCAGCAGCAAGTATACTAAAATTGGAATGACTGAGTATTTAATTTGTTGTGTTTTTTTTTCTGACCACCTGAAAACATAAAACGCATAGGCTGAATCCAGAGTGACTCTGATTCCAGAGTGACTTCTAACATAATTACAAATTTCCAGACCAAAGGTCCAAACATAAACTTAATGGCATCACCTATTAAAACTCAGAAACCCTAACTCAGAAAAATGCAAGCCAAAGGCACAGTTATCATTTGCTTCATTACGAGTGTGACTCCATGGATAGCATCTTCAAGAGGTTGCATGAAGCTGGTAGAACACTGTATGCCTTTCCTCAGCACAAATGACCACATCCTGTGCCAGGCAGCATTTTTCGTCTCTGTGGTTAAGAACTGGTACAAATGAATGTATAGCTAGGCAGAGCTGGAATGTTAGTTGAAGCTGTGATTTGAATCTCAGAAGTTTTAGACATAGAACTCTATTTCTTGGTCCCTTAAGAATCTAAAACAAAAGAAAAAGATCTTGAGAAGGCCAAGTACTATTTTAGGTGCTGCAAATACCTAGCAGTGAAAAAGCCCAAGATCCTGGCTCATAAAAGATAAAGACAATAAAGAAATAAATAAAACTCCAAAATTATCCATGGTAAGTGCCATGCAGAGAATTAAAATAGAGAATGTGTTAAAATAGCGACTGGGTTGTCAGGGAAAATCTTCTGAAGAAATGACATCTAAGATGAGATCTGAGTGACATTCATAAAGTAATAGTGATCAGATTTAGCAACATAAATATTAGCATAAAATGTGTGCAATATTAATATAAATATAGTGCTCAGAATTCACAAAAAAGCCTAAAAGTATTCCATAGTGCTCTCAAAGACTATCTTTGGGTGGTAAGGAGACAGGTAAGTTTTTCTTTTTTCATTCTATGAACTTTCTAAAAGGTGGTAAAATATCAAACCATACTTAGTCTTTGTCCCCTGTTCCTGACAGAGTTCCTAAAACCCTTGGAATTTCCCAAGGATAGGAGTGTCTTTTGTTATTCATAACAAGCCCCATTCAATCACACTTGAGTTTATGCTAATGAACTTAGGGTGGGGCTTCTAGATAACCTCAGGATGGGATGATCACCTGGAAGACAAAGTGATTAAGGGTTAAGGGTTTCAGCCCCAACCACCAACCTCTGGGAGGGGGAATGGGGACTGGAGATTGAGCTCTATGAAAACTCTTGAACAATGAGATTCAGAGAGTTTCTGGATTGATGAACACATTAAGAGGATGGAGGGTTGTGTGCCCAGAGAGGGCATGGAGCTTCCATGAAGTTGTATCCTTTATAATAAACTAATAATAGTAAGAAAAATGCTTTCCTAGATTCTGTGAGTCATTCTAGCAACTTATCAAACCTGAGGCGGGTGGTGGTGGAAAACCTTGCATATGTAGCCAAGCACAACGGAAGCGCTGGTAATGTGGAGACCTGGTAGCTTCAACTGGTGTCTAAAGTGAGGGCCGTATGGGGCACCTGGGTGGCTCAGCTGGTTGAGTGTCTGCCTTTGACTCAGGTTGTGGTCCCAGGGTCCTGGGATCGAGCCCCCATCAGGCTTCCGGCTCAGTGGGGAGTCTTCTTGTCCCTTTCCCTCTGCCCGCCCCTCTCCCCTGCTATGCTTTCTCTTTCTCTCTCAAATAAATAAAATTTAAAAAATAAAATAAAGTGAGAGCACTTATGGGACTGAGCCCTTCAACTGTGAGTTCTGTGCTAACTCCAGGAGTTATTATGAGAATTGAATTGAATTTCTGGATGCCCAGTTGGTGTCTAGAGAAATTATTGGTGTTGAAAAATAAATCCCAGAATTGGTGTCAGGGGTGGGATTTGCTAGAACAAGCTGGGCTCATGGAAATATGTGGTTTGGGAAGCGAAAAGAAGAAAGAGCAAGGAAGGAGGAACCTCTGATTCCTGGCCACATGGTCACCCATGTTATGGAAAAGCAGCTATGTTGTGATCAGTGACTAGAAGTAAAATTACCAGGGGTTTTCAGAAATGGATCTGCTTCCTGTGGAGCTGGTTCACTGGCTGCATAAGGAAACATAAACTAACAGGAAAAAAGTGAAATTGGTTACTATTATCTGAATTAAGTAAATTGAAATGAAAAAAGAGTGTTAGATCAAACCTTGATGATGCACCAAGCTCAGACTTCACTTTAAGCTTCAGATACTAACCTCAAAGCTGCCCCAAAAGGTAAAATTTTGAGGGAACAATAGAGACTACCTCTAAGGCCTCTGGTCACCAAAAAGATAGTTCACACAGTTGGAGGGCAAAACCAAGAAACTACTGAAGCCAGGGGATATAGTGTGAAGGGGCTGGGCTGTCTCATTTTGTGAATCAGTATCATTAGCTCCTGAAGAACCATTACTAAAATGGACAGTAAGAGTGACTAATTAAAGGGGAGTGTATTTGGTTTTGAATTCTATAGAGAAGAAAAGCATGTTTGCATTGATATCCAACCCACAGCATGCTATGGAATAATCAGATGGCTATATGTGATCCAGACACACAGCAGCCTTGTAGACTAGATAAAAGCCACTGTTAGAGTGGGTTTACTCTGAGAAGAGGACTATCTGATAAACTTCGTATGTAAGCCATATAGGCCTGGCTTTATGATAACAGAGAGAGTCATTCATTAAATATGCCTGTTCCCCAGGTCATGATAGATGCTGTGGTTGAAGGGGGTGTTATAAGAATGTACATATTGGATATGGTATGGTAAAGTTAGTAAAGCCATAGGAGGAGATGAGGACAAAGATTGGAAGGAAGAAGTTTATTCTATTCACAGGACCCACAGAGGGGTATTGCCCTCACAGGGCCACAGAGGAAAGCAGGTCAGTGTCAGTCAGGAGGCAGAAAAGAGCAGTGAAGGAAATCCTAGGCCAGAGCTTTTACTGGAGTTTCTGAGAAAAGGTAAGGCAGGCAGAGTAAACAGTTTAGGATTGGCTGCTTTGAATAATCCTGGAAGACTTTGGGACACAGAATGGTCTTTAGTTATCTGATATACTTGGCTGTGGGATGATTTTGGGCAGGGGAAATATTAGCTTGGTATATGAGAATCAGGTAAGGAGACAGTTGGGAGGTACAGGCTCTGGACTGGTTGGTTTGTCTATGAAAAGCATGATCCTGGTTAACCCCTCTGCTATCTGTAAGAACTGCTTTTCCCAGGCCTATAAAAGCCTCAAATATCAAAGCGTACAAAAATAAAACAATACAATTAATAAAACTGGTCCTACGATGAATGGATTCCAAAGAGACAAACACAGAATCTAAGAAAACACAGAACAGGGAGCCCCTTATATATGGGTACCCAATGTAAGCTTCCTACTCCAAAATCAAGCAACAGTAGAAGAAACCAGAGTGAATCTGCAGTCTTAGCTGTCCCTCTTGGGTTTTACAGAGGCTAATGAAAACATTAAGTTAATTAATGAGAAAATGAGGAAAGGCAAAAGGGAGAACCAAGGGACTTGTCCCAACAAGGTGGAAAATTGTAAATGGTTACTAAGAAATAAGAAGAATAAAGGAAACTTTGGTTAAGGCCAAAACAAAGAAAAAGAAAGAAAGGGGAGGGTCAAAGGACTCATCTCAGCAGGGTGAAAATCCTTAGATTTTTATTAAGAAACAGGATAAAGGAAATAGACATTGAAGGGTTTGAAACAAAGATCTTAAGACAACACTGTGCAAGATTGGGTGGACCAAACAGACTTCCTCCATTAAAGGGCCCAAACAAGTCCACTCTATTCATTCCAGTGTAGAGGAACTTACAAAGCCAAAAGACAAAGATTACAAACAGAAATCTGATCTGAAATTAGCTAAGGCTATAGTCAGGCAGATTAATCTTTGTCATGACAAAAGGGACAGGGCTCAGCCTCTCACTAGGGATGGAAAGCCTTCCGCACAGGAGAGGGTAAAATGGTCAGGGGGTGGGGAAGAAAAGTTTCTGGAACTCCCTGACATGGCAACCTCATTTGCTGTGGTATCAAAACTTGTTAGTGAAGCCCATCAGGAATCTTTACTTCGAGAGAATACAGAAACGTTTAAGGGTTGATAGGATTAAGGTGGAAGTTTAGATGGAAATAGGAATGTTTAAATAGGCTCTATGTCATTAGAGTCTCTTTTGGTTTGTCTCCCTCCCAATCCCATCTTGTTTCATTTTTTCTTTTCCTACCCCCTTAGCCCCCACCCCCCGTTGCATCTCCACTTCCTCATATGGGCGGGGAGGGGGGTTGGGAGAGGGTGGTGGGGTTACATTATATGTTTAAAATAAATAAATAAATAAAAATAAAAAATAAATAAATAGGCTCTATGTGAAGAAATTGTGTCTCCTTTACCTGAAAGTATTATGAGAATGGATATTATGTTTCATTGGGGAACATCTCCCTTACCTCATTTTATAAAACCAAAACCTGTTGATAGGTCACAGTTAGGAAAGGAAGGGTTGAAGGATTAAGGCAAAAGTCTGGAGGAAAGCTAGTATGTTTGAAGCGGCTGCATCTCTTACCTGAATGTCCTATGGCCATGGATATTGTGTGTGACTGGGGAATTTACTGTTTCTATAAAACAGAAGGCTTGTAAATCTGTCCTATCAATTGGAAATGCTAAATGGGGATGGATGAGATTGCCCAAGTCCACAGTGTAGATGAGAAGTGGCAGTGCTGGATGGGGATAGAGTCTGTGTGGTAGCTCTATGTGGAGCATAAACTGGGGTTTATGGCAAAAGCCTGAAATTGCTTCCCAGCAGCTGTTAGGACTATGGAATGGAGAATTCCATTCGAAGGGCAATTAGCAGCCTGCTATTGGACATTAATTGAAACTGCCCCTATGACTGCAGTACAAAAACAGTCTTAACATCTGAAATACACATACTGTCTTAGGTGATGTCACAGAAATGCTCTAAGGCTTTTGGGAGAGCAATGCCCAGGAGAGTTCTATAATAAGACAAAAATGGTTTATACAGGATTATGCTACCTGAGGCATGCAAGCATTGTGAGGTACTCTCAAGCAGAGAGTCTTTTCCCCTAGGGACCAACTTTGGAACAATGTGAAGCTATATCATTACTTGGATGGCGCATGACAAACAGCTCTGACTGAACAACAAAGAGCTGCTTGGTTTATGGGTGGCAGTTCCAAGGCAAATGAAAAATATCATGTTTGGAAGACCACCACTCCGACTGAAGATGTAAAAACAAATCAACTCAGTGGATGAATTCCATGCTGTTTTCCTAGCAGTGATGGAGGAATGGAACAATGACAAAAGCCTCTATCTACATTTTGGGTTTTACATGAGTCATGGGTGATGGCCAGTGGCCTGGCCATAGGGATAGGCAGAAGGAAAACTGGTCTTTTAAAGGGATGCCCACTGAAAGCATGACCATACAGAAACTGGTATAGAAATTTGAGGGGTACATTAAAGTAGGACATGTTGATGCCCATCAGAAAAATCCCCTTCCAGGCTTGGAAGGTCATTAGAACCAAGTGGATATCACACTGTACTTATTTGAAGTGACTACCTGGGTTCATGAAAGGAGGAGACATTTGGGGACCACAGCAATACAGAGGGCTGAATCTGGACATACTCCCTTTGCACTCAAAATGCCAACAAGAGACAGAGGCTGCCTATGGCTATGGGAAAGATTCCTCAGAGGGAAGGCCCCTCCCACATAGCTAGCAAGTAAATTAAACTGAACCAATGCCAGTATCCAGGGTGGAAGGGCTAAAAATGGGTTTTAGACATTGATTCTGGACTGTGCATTGCTTACCTGGTGGTAGATGCAAATGGTCAGAGATTAACAAAAAAATGGATTGGAAGATACTGTACCAATTTGGACCACCAAATCACATTTCATTAGGATAAGAAATACACTTTACAGCCTATAATATTAAATGACGGGCAGAGAGATATTGTCTTCAGAAGAATAGAGAATTTCACAGAGAATTGGAATAGGCAACCGAAACATTTAAAACAGGGGAACTTGTAGGCATGAAGGGCTGGTGTATATGTCTTTAAGAATGTGTGCTCACACTCAACATGAGCAGGGCTAAGGGAGTATCCTCATTGATAGATTCCTGTTTTTCTGGTGGATCTGGGGAAGAGGGTTGGGGGAGGGTACTAATGTGACTATGCAATTTCTTTCCATGGGGGGAATAAATTGGTATGACTATAATTCTTCCCAAGGGAAGAGGACACTGGTTTGATGACCACACTTTTTTCTTTCACTCAACTTTTTTTTCTTCATCACCTCAATTTTCTTTTTCCTACTTGATGGAGTAGTCATGGAATAGGGCTGCAACAAGTGCTGGAAACAGAATGATTCTGAGGCAAGAAACCATAACTATAGTTTTTTTTTTTTTTAAGATTTTATTTATTTATTTGTTAGAGAGAGAGAGAGAGCACGAGCACAGGCAGACAGAGAGGCAGGCAGAGGCAGAGGGAGAAGCAGGCTCCCTGCCAAGCAAGGAGCCCGATGTGGGACTCGATCCCAGGACGCTGGGATCACGACCTGAGCCGAAGGCAGCTGCTTAACCAACTGAGCCACCCAGGCGTCCCTATAGTTTTAAATCTTTATGTTGGAATAGCTAAAGGCCTGATAGGGCAGGTTATGCCTTCACTCCATTTGCCCAAACAGAGGGTAACAGTGAATCCAGCTCTGCGGCTAGTGGTATAAAAAGCCAGCTGGTTTTGTACCTGAGTACCTCTACCCTATAGGAACAAGAAAGGATTGAGGGGGAGGCACTTACTAGACTAGTATTGCTGCCTGCAATCTAGACCAGCACAGCCATTAAATCTAAAGTTCCTTCCAAACATGGAAAGGTTCAGGTAGAAATGAAGACGGAATAGTAGCTGAGGGTAAAGAAATGAATCAAAGGGTTATGTATGAAGGAAATCCAGTATTACATTAAAATCTCAAGAGAGGCTCAGAGCAAGAGGATAATATATATTGTCTCCCAGTTCAATTATACCAGATGCTGAAAAGGGGAAGCCATATATTGCGGGGACCACTCCTGTTTTTGGAACCTGACAAAACCAAATGGAAGCCTGTAAATCTAAGTGGCCTCACCCTGGGAGACATTTTCATATGATACAGTGATGGGCTGGAATAATTATTAATGACTGAACATGACTGTAGTAATGTGTCAGTTACTTGACTTTATTTATTTTTAAAAGATTTTATCTATCTATCTATCTAATCTATTCATTCATCCATCTATTCATTTATTTAAAGCCCACGAACAGGGGGATGGGCAGAGGAAGAGAGAGAGAGAGAAACTCAAGCAGACTCTGCACTGAGCATAGAGCCAGACATAGGGCTCGACAGGGCCACAATCATGACCTTGAGATTCCTGATATCATGACCTGATAACCCAATGAGCCACCCAGGCACTCTACCAGTATCTTGACTTTTACAATCCTTTTGCTATAAGAGATTCATGGTCAAAGACCAGTGGGTAGCTTATGGTAAAATATAAAAATATATTTGGTCTTTGTCCTAGGTTCCTGGCACAGAAGTTCCCCAAACCCTTGGAATTTCCTGAGTGATAGGAGTATCTTTTGTTATTTATAACAATCTCCTTTTGATCACATCTGAGTTTATGCTAATGAGATGACTTAGGGTAAGGACCTTAGATAACTTTAGGATAGGATGGTCACCAGAAAGACAAAGTGATGGGGTGGGGTGCAACTGAAGACTGAGCTCTATAAAAATTCTTGAACAATAAGTTACAGAGAGTTTCTGGGTTGGTGAACACATCAAGATGATGGGAGGGTGGTGTGCCCAGAGAGGGTATGGAAGCTCCATTCCCTCCCACTCCATACCTTGCCCTATGCATCTCTTCCATCTGCCTGCTCTTGAGTTTTATCCTTTATAATAAACTAATAATAGTAAGTAAAGTGCTTTCCTAGATTCTGTGTCATTCTAGCACCTTATTAAAATTGAGGGTAGTAGTTGTGAAAAACCCTGCATATGTAACCAAACTGGACAGAAGTGCAGGTAATGTGGAGACCTGGTAGTTTCAACTGGTGTCTAAAGTGAGGGCAGTCTTATGGGACTGAGCCCTTAACCTGTGGGTTCTGTGCTAACTCCAGGACTTAGTATGAGAATTGAATTGGATTGTTGGATGCCCAGTTACTGTATGAAGAATTGGAGAACTGATTGTTCGTGTTGGGAAATACCCCAAACTTTCTCTAATGAACATTCCTTATTTTTATAATGGAAAAGAGTCAAATACACATTTTAAAAATGAAGATGGAACTAGAGTGTATTATGCTTAGCGAAATAAGTCAACTGGAGAAAGACAACTATCACATGATCTCCCTGATATGAGGAAGGGGAGATGCAACGGGGGTGGGGGTTAAGGTGGTAGGAAAAGAAAAAATGAAACAAGATGGGATCGGGAGGGAGACAAAGCAAAAGAGACTCTTAATGTCATAAAACAAACTGAGGGGGGTGGGGGGAGAGGGGTTGGGAGAGGGTGGTGAGGTTACATTATATGTTTAAATTTAAAAAAAGCTTAAATAAAATTTAAAAAAAAATGAAGTTGGTATGACCTGAACTCTGAATAAGCACCTCAACTTCTCAAAGTTTGCTGATATCCTTCAGTAAATAATTAAATACTAATTTTTAGAAAAATATTTTATTTATTTATTTGAGAGGGAGACAGAGTGGGTGAGAAAGCACAAGTAGGGGGAATGGCAGAGGGAGTGGGAGAAGCAGACTCCCCGCTGAGCAGGGAGCCCGATGTGGGGCTCCATCCCAGGACTTTGAGATCATGACCTGAGCCAAAGGCAGACATTTAACCAACTGAGCCACCCAGGAGCCCCTAAATACTAATGTTTATAAAATGAAGAAAATTTAATTACTCCCAACTCAATCCATAAATCCAAGTTTTCCTTGGGAGATCCCAATTTCTTCTATATATTAAGCCTCAACCATATCTATAACCATTTTTATTCCATAACAATGACTCACCTCCTAGATCTTCATCTTCATTGGTTGGGCCTTCTGCACTGTCCACATTTTCTGTTTCATGTGGTTTGGTTAAATCATAGTCATTCAAAATCACTGGGTCTTCTAGGAGATAAAAAGAATTTTAACTGTGTAGGCCAACTTTAAAGAATTTTTATATGTAAAAATATAATATTTTTATTAAGTAGAATCCCATTTTAGCATAATCTCTTAATGACCCAGTATCCCTTTCATATATACCCCAAGTGGAATATATGTGAAAACTCTTGAGGTTCAGAAATATGCCCAGGGTGCACCTGAGTTAAAATGCATTCATATTCTTTCCTGACAGAAATTCTCTCTCTTTTGTTATGTCTCACAATATTCAGTAGGACGCTATTGCTATTTATGAACAAAAAGCATTTATGCAGTGTTGAGAAATACTGAGCTCAACAACACTGGCATAACCCAATTTGAGACACATGTTTTCCTGAGAGAAAAGCCATAAGCAACAGTATATCAAATCTTAATTTTCCTTTTCTGTTCACATTATAAATGTGATTCTGAGGAAGACATATTGGCCCTCGAGTTCCTTTATTTTTTTGAACATTTACTAAATGCAGACAAGGCTACAGATATGAATAAGTCATAATTTCTGTCCTTAAAGAGCTTATAATTTACAGATGTAGATAAGACAAGATCATAACTATAATGCAAGACTCAGACAAGAGATAATACAGATCTATAATGTAGACTCAGACAAAAGAGTAAGGGAAATATAACGTATTACAGGAGTTCATAAGTGAAAGGGAACAGACATAATAAAAGCATGCTTAAACAAATAGCAAAGATATTAAAAATCAAGTTTAATAGAAATATATTTAAATATATTTGTATATTATATAAGTACTGATAATATTAGATGTTAGAAAAAAAGGAATAATGTAGCTGGTATTATTTCATATTCAAGCATGGTAGCTTAAAAAGATGTTAACAAAATAAATAAACTAAAAATTTACACACTTTCTATCAAACTCCTAATGTCTTTCCTAATGTTCAATGAAATATTTATTGAGTAACAATTACATAGAACAAATAGTCAAAGATACTGAATCCTATGACATTTAAAGCTAGGTGAAGTAGGAGAAGTGACTAGAAACTCTGGGGTGGCATTCCTTTCAGCTGCACCCATGACTGAACACATGGAACAGGACTTTTGCTGGAATCCAGTAGTAAAACGGAAACATATTTCATAAAATCCATGAAGAAGAAATGCTAAAAATATGGTTATCATGGACTCATGTTTTTATTTATAAACACATTAAATTTCTCATTTCTGCATGTTGTAATATATACTCTGTGAACCCTAAAACACTGTTCTAAATAGTAGCTCACTTTTTTCAAGCTCAAAATGACTAAGATAAAGTGCACACCTGAACAAGTAACATGAGGTACAGGTTCAATTAAAATGTAAGGTTATAATTGATAATATAAATGACAAAAAGATACTTAAGTGATAAATTTTGTAATATAGCATAAATTTTGATCCAAAGTGAGTTAATCCAGAAAACATAGAAGTTATTTTTAGGAAAAGATTTTAAATGTTTATAGTTTATTCTGGAGCAGGAGTCAGCAAACTATGGCCTGAGACCCAAATCTAGCCATGGCTTGTTTTTTATGGGCCCAGGAGGTAGGAATGGTTTTTACATTTTTAAAGGGTTATTTAAAAAGTAATATGATAATTGACTCTCTTCTTGACTTATTTCACTCAGCATAATCTCCTCCAGTTATCACATGGTTTCACTTACTTGTGGAGCATAAGGAATAACATGGAGGACATTAGGAGAAAGAAAGGAAAAGTCAGTTGGGGGAAATCAGAGGGGGAGATGAACCATGAAATACTGTGGACGCTGAGAAACAAACTGAGGGTTTTGGAGGGAAGGAGTGTGAGGGGTTAGGTGAGCCTGGCAGTGGGTAGTAAGGAGGGCACCTATTGCATGGAGCACTGGGGATGGTGCATAAACAATGAATCTTGGAACACTGAAAAAATAAAATAAAATTTAAAAAAATAAATAAATAGGAATATGAAACAGAGACTATATATGGCCCACACAAAGTCTAAAAATTTACTAACTTTCCCTTTACACAAAAAGGATTGCTGACCTCTATCTATAGTGAAAAGCACAAGTAGATAAAACAGAAGCTACTACACCGTTCAACAAAAACTGTCTTTATTTTAACCAGTCCATTAAAAAACATTTTTTAAGGAAAAAAAAAACAACAACAGTGATCAACATTAAGTAGGGTGTGATTTGGCCCAATAATGCCAAAGAATTTATGTAATCTAAGTGGATGAGTTATTTTTATGTCAGAAAGAGACAACCAAATTTTTTCCAACATACTTCTATAGCATTTTTACTGTAATCAGAATATTCTTCTTCCTTTGGTAATTTCAGTAAAGATATATTTCTAGAAAGACCTGATGTTACCTGTGGACACAGACTGTTCCTGAGTGCTTTTCAGTTCCACATTTGGTTTTATATCTGAAAAGAAAAAGGATTATAAGTATTAGCTACTTAAAGTAAATATTTTTCAGATTTGGAGCATTTAATAAGGATTTTGCAGATTTCCTCTTCAGAGCAGGACTCTTCTTTCCTCCCTCTATCCTCCCTAAAAAGTACCTCAAGGAGAATAAAAGGAATTATCTATACAGCAATTGTATTTTAAAGAGATTAAGAGGAAAAAATTATTACTTTGTACTTAACATTTCTAGTACTTTTCCATTTTTTCCTGAAGACGTGAGTTCCCATCTGATATCATGTTTCTTCAGTCAAAAGAGCTTCTATTAGCATTTCTAGTCATGGAACTATGTGAGTGACAATTTTTCTTGGTTTTCATTTATTTGTAAATATCTTTATTTTGCCTTCAATTTTAAAGATTTTTATTTGAGACAGAGAGACAGCAAGTGAGGAGTGAGGGGAGGGACAAAGATGGAGGAAGAGGGACAAACAGACTCCACACTGGGTGTGGAGTCCGATGTGGGGCTTGATCTCAGGACTGTGAGATCATGACCTGAGCCAGTATGAAGAGGTAGATGCTCAACAGACTGAGCCACTGAGGCATTGTGCCTCCCTCCTTGTTAAAGATTTTTATTTAATTTTGCTTTCAATTTTAAAGGTTATTTTTACTTGATACAGAATTCTGGGTTGACAGTTTTCTTCCAGCACTTTAAAGATGGCATTCTACTACTTCCTAGGCTCTATTGTTTCTAATGAGAAGTCAGTGATATTTGCATTATTTTTTTCCTATATATAATGTATTCTTTTTCTCTGAATGCTTCAAGATTTTTCTCTTTACCTTTGATTTTCAGCAGTTTGACTATGATATGCCTAGGTGTGATTTTATTTGAATTCATCCCACTTGGGATCACTAAACTTCTGTAAAATTATGTTTTCCACTAAACTTGAGACATTTTCAGCCATTATTTCTTCAAATACTTTTTCTCTTCCATCCTCTTGCTTCTTTCCTTCTAGGACTCCAACTGCATATATGTTAGATTTTTTAATACTTTCTCACAGTTCCCTGAGTGTCTGTTCTCCCCCCACCCCAGTGGCTTTTCTTTCCTCTGTGCTGTTCAGATTGAATACTTTCATTGATATGTCTTTAAGTGTACTTCCTATTTCTCCTGTCACCTTAATTTGTTAAGTTTGTCCAGTGAATTTTCTATTTCAGATATTATAATTTTTAGTTCTAGAATTTCCATTTTGTTCTTTTATCATAGTTTCCTTGCCAAGATTTCCTATCTGTTAATTCATTACAAGTATATTTTCCTTTACATCTTTGGGTATAATTAGCATAGCTGTTTAAGATCCTTTCTTCCAGTTCTAATATCTGTGTCATCTTGAGGTCAGTCACCACTGATTTCCTTTTATCTTGAGTATGGGTCCCATTTTCCTACTTATTCATATGATTTAATGATTTTGGATTGTACCCTGGACATTATAAATGAAATATTACAGAATTTCTAGATTCTGTTATATTCCTCTAAATAGGGGTTTTTCTTTATTTTACTTTTTAAAGCATGCAGTTAACTTGCCTAGACTCAAACTCGAATTCTGCCTCTAGTGAGCAGCAACTAGAGTAACCAAATGTCCTAGCATGCCTGGAATTGAGGATTTTTCTAGATCAGAGAACTTTCATAGTCCCAGGGAAATTGGCACAAGCTGGTATCTTGCAGAGGCATAAATCTCTGTTCAATATTTTAGCCTCAGATGGGCTTCTCAGAGTGTGACTCCATATGCGTGTGGTTCACTGATCAGTTAGAGATCTGGAGCAGCCAGAGAATTTACAGATAAAAAAGCCATCTGCCTTTTTCATACCAAGATTTCCCTCCTTACTTCCCAGCCTGCTATGGTTGCTATGGCTTCTTAAGCTAGTGTAACTGTGGATTATGTACCCAAGTTTTGGTCACCCTGAGGCCAAAATTGGTGCCTACCCTTGGGTTAAAACAAACAAACAAAAACAGGCTGGTTCTGACATTTTCCAATGCCTTCAGGTAATTGATTTTTTCATATTTTGTCCAGAATCTCATTGTTATCTGTTGGAAGGCTGGGTCAATAGGAGGTACCCCTCCACTGCTAGAAAATCTTTGTTCCTTATTTTAATGATGATCATATATCCAAAACTGTTCAGGACAGTATTAATTTCAAATATTCAATACTGTTGTCTGGTCATATTTTAATTTTTGTTTTGAAAAATATAGTCACTGTATTTATATTCTATTTTAATTTTAAAATTTTAACAGATTATCCATTAGATGATAGCAGCAAAGCATAAAGGCAGGGAAAATACACATATTTTTAAAATAAGCAAAGGAGCAGCCTGGGATGGGGTGTCAAAACCTAAGATGGGGGGTGCCTGGGTGGCTCAGTGGGTTAAAGCCTTTGCCTTCGGCTCAGGTCATGATCTCAGGGTCCTGGGATCAAGCCCCGCATCAGGCCCTCTGCTCAGTAAGGAGCCTGCTCCTCCTCTCTCTCTGCCTGCCTCTCTGCCTACTTGTGATCTCTGTCAAACAAATAAATAAAATCTTTAAAAAAAAAAAAAAAACTAAGATGGAAGAGAGCAATATCTATGCAAGGAAGGGACAGAGCCCAAGGCAGGCTGCTGGAGACCAACTACCCTGAAGAGTATGACATATGGAATGGGCAGTCTGAATGAGGTAAGGAGGGATTCTATATGGAAAGCAGACAAATGGGAAATCAGAGCCTGAGTAGGCTAAAGAGGACATTCAGGCAGGAGAATTACGTGACCTGGAATGCTGGAGTCGAAGAAGGATAAAGAAGGTATTCAAGATAAGGGACAGTTTAGCATGAGTCAGAGCCTAAGCGTGATACATAGGACATCTATGCATAGAGGTGGTCTGGTGTGGGTTTTAAGAGCCTAAGTGGGTTAAGCAATGCACCTACATGGGGACAGTGGGCAGAGCTTCCATGCAAAGGGGTGCTCCAGTGTAAAGTACCAGAACTTGAGTGGAATGAAGAAGGCATTTACATATTAGGGACAGCCTTGCATGGAGGTGTCATAGCCTGAGCAGTTGAAGAGTGTCCACATAGCACTATAGCTATTGTTCAGGATGTCAGGACACAAATGAGGTAAGAAAAGCATCTGTGCTGAGGAACAGATGACAGAAGCAATGGATGACTGACTGTATAAAAGGCTTGATCAAATAAGTAAATATAGCAAGGATAAGAGCCAGATTTTTCTGTCAGAGAAGGGAGTTACAAATACAAAAAACTCTGTGGTACTGTATTGGAAATGAAGGTACTGGTGTGAACACGTGTCTTCTACTCTATATAACTGTTATAAAATACAGATGTAAATGTGTGTATATGTATATGGATATATATACATATAGTCCCTAGCCCTGTCCACTGAGAGCATCTGGGGGCACCATAACAACTTCTGGCATCCAGATATTAACTTCTAAATATCATTCTCCACTTAAAAGAACCAGGCTCCTTGGAGAAATGGCTTGGAGAAATGGCAGGGAAAAGTATAAGATGTGTCTGGAACATTTTGTTGTGTCGCAAAGCAAGGAAGTTCTTTCAGAATGAGGAGGGTATGTTAAAGGATATAGAAATCATCTTGAAGGGGTTTCCATTGGCCAAATCTGAGACAGGGGAAGTATCAAAATAATAATGATAGTACTGGATTATAACTTATTGAAAAAAACAAATTCATGAGTCCATATTAACATTAAGTAAGTAAACTGAAAGTCAAATGATGAATGGAATATTTATATAGTTTCAAGGTGCTTCTCCCAAATTACTTATTATTAAAAAGATGAAAAGAGCACTACTGTAACTAAACAAAGTGATCATCATCAATAATGGGACAAATGAAAGTTATGTGCCATCTGATAACAAAAGGCAGCATCACTTCTGTGTTATTTCTGCCAAACACATATAAGATGAATCTAACCATGAGAAAATGAACTCTAACAGGAATATTTGACACGATAACTAGCTTTGTAATACGCAAAATTGTCAAGGTCATAAAAGACTGAGGAACCAAGAAATTGTTCCAGACTGAAGGAGAGTGAAGAGACTTGACAACTAAATACAATGTGTGATTCTGAGCTGACTCCTCCTGCAGTAAATAACACTGTAGAAACAAATGGAGACATCTGAATGGGGTCTGAGGATTAAATGGTAGTAATGTACCAGTGTTTATTTCCTGATTTGGATGTTGTTTTGCGTTATGTAGAAGTAGTACACTTTAGTACATTAAAGTTTTCAAGGGTGATGGGGCATCATGTCAGCAACTTAGCTTCAAAATTCTTTTTTTGTTCATTTAGTTGATTTTATTTTTATTTTTTATTAACATATAACATATTATTAGCCCCAGGGGTACAGGTCTGTGTATCACCAGGTTTACACACTTCACAGCACTCACCATAGCACATACCTTCCCCAATGTCCATAACCCCACCCTCTCCCTACCCATCCCCCAGCAACCCTCAGTTTGTTTTGTGAGATTAAGAGTCTCTTATGGTTTGTCTCCCTCCCGACTCCATCTTGTTTCATTTATTCTTTTCCTGCCCCCCAAGCCCCCCACGTTGCATCTCAACTTCCTCATATCAGGGAGATCATATGATAATTGACTTATTTCTTTTTTTTTTAAAGATTTTATTTATTTATTTGACAGACAGAGATCACAAGTAGGCAGAGAGGCAGGCAGAGAGAGAAAGGAGGAAGCAGGCTACCCACTGAGCAGAGAGCCCAATGTGGGGCTTGATCCCAGAACCCTGGGACCATGACCTGAGCCGAAGGCAGAGGCCTTAACCCACTGAGCCACCCAGGCGCCCCTGATTGACTTATTTCACTAAGCATAATACCCTCTAGTTCCAACCACGTTGTCGCAAATGGCAAGATTTCATTTCTTTTGATTAGCCTCAAAATTCTTGAAAAAATAGTTTTTGTACTGCACTGCAACTTTTCTGTAAGTTTGATAGCATTTTTAAAAAGTAAAAAAAAAACACTAAATGTGAAACTCTTAACTGCACACGAAAGGGATTCTTAACAGGAAAAAAAAAAGAAAGAAAACTAGCTCAAAGGTTTCACATAAACAACCTTCATGTGAAAATATCTTTTAGTTACTACAGAGCAAGGTGGCTTTTGATTTGGTGACCTAAAGGGAAAAGGTCCCAGTATCCTGAACCTTTTAAAGTCTCTGACAATGGCATTTAAATAGCTCTCAATATTTTTTCAAGCAGTCTTTGTGTGCTGTAAATAACACCAGAAACAACTTAGTACAGTTTCTAAGAGAGAAAGGAGATTCTGACTACCTTAGTATTCAGAAGTTAAAGGAAACATTAAAACCATTTATAATCAGGCTACATGGATGTTCTCCTTAGGCACTAAAAAAAAAAAAAACCAAAAAACCATAAAGACAAAAGAGATTGAAGTACCTTTTTACCACCTAAATCTAAAGGTCCTCATAAAAACATGAAGCCCAGTAGTGGGTAGTGAAGGAATTTCCAACTGAAGATGAGAAATCTGTTAAATATTTCTAAGCACAGCAAAAACTTTTCAGTTTTTAATGGATCATTTTGTAATTTCTTTAACTTCAGTCCAAACCCTTAGAAATGTTCAATTTGATGGGGTCTGCTAGGGTCTTTTTAATATGTTGGCCATCAACATAGCTTTAAAATATTTTCTAAAAGAATCCTCTAGAACATTAAAAACGAAGGGTCCTTATATTTCTTTTGAAATAAATATAATTTCCTGTACTGATGTTTACACATAAATGGTGCCAATGATAGAAGAATTCCAGAATGGGTTAATTTTGTTTAAGTATAAATCTCCTCTATTTTCTACATCTCTTCTCTTACTTGATAAGTAAATCATACTCCTGCCTCAAGACCTTGTATTTACCTTTCCTTCTGACCAGAATGCTCTTTCCCTAGATCACCATGGGGCCCACTTCCTCTCTTCATTCAGGTGTGTACTCAAAATTCACCTTACCAAACAAGCTTTACCTAACTACCTTATATAAAACATCATCCTCTATGGGTGGGGGGAACGGGGGGTGGGGGAGGGTGGGTAGGTGAAACAGGTGATGGAGATTAAAGAGTACTCCTATGGGACGCCTGGGTGGCTCACTCGGTTAGGCAGCTGCCTTCGGCTCAGGTCATGATCCCGGCGTCCTGGGATCGAGTCCCACATCGGGCTCCTTGCTCGGCGGGGAGCATGCTTCTCCCTCTGCCTCTGCCTACTACTCTGTCTGCCTGAGCTTGTGCTCTCTCTCTCTCTAATAAATAAATAAATAATAAATAAATAAATAAAAATCTATTAAAAAAAAGAGTACTCCTATAATGGTGAGCACTGAGTAATGTAGAGAATTGCTGAATCACTATATTATACACCTGAAACTACTATAACACTGGGTGTTAACTTTAGTGGAATTAAAATTAAAAACTTAATAAAAATGTCATCCTCCATTGTCATGTTCTTTTCTTTTACCCTTCTTTATTTATCTTCATAAAATCTCTTCGTTGTCACCACCTGGCACAAATATACACATATTTGGGAGGGGTGGGGCAGAGGGAGAGGAAGAGAGAGAGAATCCCAAGCAGCTTCACACCTAGCACAGAGCCCAAAGTGGGGCTCGATCTCACAACCCTGAGAAAATTACCTGAGCAGAAACCAAGAGTTGGATACTTAACCAACTGAGCCACCACGTACTCCTTGCCTATATTTTTTATTGCTATTTTGCTGTATCTTCAGGTCCCAGAAGAGTGTTTACTCATGATGGACACTCAATAAATATTTATTGAATGAACACATGAATTTTTACATCTCTATCATTTATCCTTACGGACACTCTAGATCAAGGTTCTGCAAACTACAACTTACCACCTATTTCTGCATGGCATGTGAAATAAGAATGGATTTTTACCTTTTTTTCCTCCTCTCCTCTGCTGGTTTTTACATTTTTATTTTATTTTATTTTGGTTTTTACATTTTTAAATGGATAAAAAAATTAGGATACTGTTTTATGCCACTTGAAAATTATGAAATTCAAATTTCAGTATCCAAAAATAAAGTTTTATTGGAACACAGCCAAACCCCTTCATTTACGTGCTGTCTATAGCTGCTTCTGCACTCCAATGGCAAAGTCAAACAGTTGGGACAGAGACTATATGAGTCAAAAAGCCTAAAACTATCACTGTCTGGTCCTTTACAGAAGCCCTGCTCTAGATCTGTTATTAATACTAATACTATATCATCCAATACAGTAGCCATGTGTGATGATTTAACTTTAAATGTAAATTAATTAAAATAAAAAATTTAGTTTCTCAGTCACACCTGCCACATTTCAAGTACTTAACAGAACATGTGGCTAGTAGTTACTATATTGGACAGCACAGATAAGGAACATTTCGATCATCACAGAAAGTTCTACTGAATGGCTCCGCTCTAGATTTTAGAATACCCTGCTATTGCTTAGGATACCACTGCAAAGCTATTTCTTTAAAACAAACAGTCAATCTCTGGATCAGGAAAAAGTAAATCAAACCACATATAAAAATTACAGATGCCTGGGTGGCTCGGTCAGTTAAGTGTCTGCCTTTGACTCAGGTCATGATCTCAGGGTCCTGGGATTAAGTTCCGCATCAGGTTCCCCACTGAGCGGGGCACCTGCTTCTCCCTCTGCTTGCCTCTCACTCTGCTGCTCCCCCTGCTTGTGCGCTCTCTCTCTCTCTGACAAATAAATAAAATCTTTTAAAAAACACATATAAAAATTAAATATAAAGCAACATTTTAAAGATACTATGTCAGGAACCAACAATGACCATCTTCTACCAATATTTCCAAAATTCCTGCAATTGGAATTTCAGGAAAAAGTTGTGGTTTCCGAGACGCCTGGGTGGCTCAGTTGGTTAAGCCGCTGCCTTCGGCTCAGGTCATGATCCCAGCGTCCTGGGATCGAGTCCCACATCAGGCTCCCTGCTTGGCAGGGAGCCTGCTTCTCCCTCTGCCTCTGCCTGCCACTCTGTCTGCCTGTGCTCGCTCTCTCTCTCTCTCTAACAAATAAATAAATAAAATTTAAAAAAAAAAAAGTTGTGGTTTCCAGTAATGCAGTAATCAAAGATATAAAGCACTGAGACAGCACCTTTCATACTGTTTGAAATATTAGTGTTACTTTTTGGAGGGTAAGAAAACAAAAATAAAGCAAAAACAAAACACTACATGATGCCAAACACCCAGATACAATATTTTAAAAATATACTTATATGTATGTGTATAAATAAATATTTACATCATATAACCATTAGGGTTATTTTGCTATCATTAGATAAAACTATTTTTCTCCTTAATGTCATAAAACAAACTGAGGGGGGTGGGGGGAAGAGGGGTTGGGAGAGGGTGGTGGGGTTACATTATATGTTTAAATAAAGCTTAAATAAAGTAAAAAATAAAAAATAAAAAACTATTTTTCTTATCTTATTTATTTATTTTTAAGATTTTATTTATCTGAGAGAGAGAGAATGAGAGAGACTGAGCATGAGAGGGTTGAGGGTCAGAGGGAGAAGCAGACTCCCTGCTGAGCAGGGAGCCTGATGTGGAACTAGATTCCAGGACTCCAGGATCATGATCTGAGCTGAAGGCAGTTGCTTAACCAACTGAGCCACCCAGGCACCCTTCTTATCTCACTTATAAGCCAAAATTATAATCTAGCAGAAAATTCTAGCAAACACTCTTTTCCAATCATTTGCCTTCTTGTCCTTCCCACAACTAAATAACTAATCTCCTGATATGGTTTAATTAAATCATCAGTGTTGTCCATTGACCCCTTATGTCTTAAATAACAAATTTTATAAAAGGTATAACCATTCTATTACTGAGATAGCTGACATATGTATTAGACTGGAGAAATTAAAGGTTATGTCTTCTGTAGCTTTTCAAGTACTCCAGAATTTCAAAGCATAACTAGCAATCCCAAATGGTTTTCTACCAGTATTGAAAACTACCCTTCATCATGTTTACTGAGAGATGACAATTTCAAATTTGTTTTTATTCCTTCAGATTCTCTTTTCATTGACAAAGATGCCTTTGAAAACAATTTCACTTGTTAGAATTTTTTGTTAAGATACTGAGATTTTTCCCAGAGATTCTAGCATTTTATGTACTGCTAAATGAAAGGAGGTAGATTACAAATAAAATTTAAACTTGGAAATGACAGTCCGGTTAATTGAGAATTCATCAAAGTTCCTGGGTGAAAGTTTTTACCTCTCAGCTCTATTATAAATTATCTACAAACAAAATCAAATATTTATATTGGTAACAAAATTTTTAATCATATTTTTAACTCAAATGGTTGTAAGCTTGCTTTTATTTTAATACTATTATAATTACCATTCAATTAAGAATACCAGCTAACAAAATTCTGTTCTTAGTTTCAGAAATTAGATTTCTATTCACTGGTCTGTTCTCCTGTTAGGAAGTGTAGGTGCTAATGAAGAGCCAGATGTTAAATCTTAGAGAAACTCCTGTACTGAGTTTGCCAGCTGCAAGCGACACTGATGCCTGACAGCTGCCAGAAAGCTGTCTCAGTGTTGACACTCCTTTTAATCTTCATAACGGTAAACTGACTGCCCTATCCCCACGCCTCTTTTGAAAAAAAAATTCTCTCTTACATAAAATGTTCACTTTTACTTTTTTTACTAAAACCTTTGGAAATTGAATCACTGACTACAAAAATGTGTTCAATCACAACAGTAACTACAGTAAATGTGGCAATGCAACAGAAGTATGAGTTACTATTTCTGAAAGGTCTTTCACCAGTTCTCTTAATACTACCACTTAAAATCATTCCTGGACTCTTAACACCACAAGAATAATATTATGTATAATGTATAGTATAATATTATAATGTATAATGAAAAATTACCTCTATAAACAATGAAATTAGAATATCAGCATTAGGGTGGTTATCTTAGCTATCTTGCCTCTTCTTCCCCTGGATATCCTCAAATATCCCATTTGGGTTGCACAGTCTCCGCTTAGACACTACCAATAATACAGAATGTTATTCCTTTCCATTTCAGAAAAACTCAAATGGTTAAAAAAGGTTCCTCCTTAAATATAGCTGAACTCGAATTTCCTGAAATGTCCATTTCAGGTCCTAGTTCAGCTCTCTGGAAACATACAGGATAAATTATCATTCAGATGCTACCACTCAGTTCCTAACAATGTTGTGAGAGCTGTCTCCTGAACTTGGTTTTGTTTGCTTCTGGCTCTCCAAAAATGGGACATCCAGCACATAGTCTAGTAGTACAAATGAGATTTCATATTATCTCATAGTATTTCTTCAAGATAAACAGGTGCAGTGGCATTTATTATTCTCCTGATTAGACACACCAATTCAAGACACAAAGACAGACAAAAAAATAAAAAGTCACATAATTGTCTACAGGTATGATATCAGAGACACATTAAGAAGAGAAGCAGGATTCATGTCTTGAATTACACCTTAGTTTCAAAGAATTTAAACAATGTTTTAAAGTATTCTACATAAATTATACATTTTAGAAGTAGGTCAGATATTGCAAACACTTCAGTTGACTCTGATCAAGGAGAAAGGAAGATATAAAATGAGAGTAATTCCTCTAACCACAAAATACTTCCTTCCTTTCTATCTTGGGCTAAGGTAAAAGTTAAGAAATAGCAAGTTACTTCCGTAGGGACACCAGATCAAATACAACCCACATCACCATCCCAGTTTTTCCTACCTTATTCTTTTTAAAGAAAATATCCCATTTTCTCCCTAGATTAAATGTCTAATGAGGAAATTAAAGACTGTTGGGCACAGGGCTAAAATAACCAATGCAACATCTAGTGTTATTTTTTTTAAAAGGTCAATTACTCTAAAATTGCAGAAAAATAAATATGCTTTTATTTTACCATGGATATCATGTGCCATCAAACAAACATGTAGAGAGAAAAGGAAGAACGGGCATTTCATGCCATTGCTTCTTAAAAAGAAAAGTGCTAAAATGATTGAATCCAACATATTCCAAGTAAGGTTTTCACTTTATAACCACAAAATACATAGTTTCTGTTATAAAATAACTGGGGTCAAAAACAATCATTCTTTTGGATGCCTGGGTGGTTCACTCAGTTAAACGTCTGCCTGCGGCTCAAGTCACGATCCCAGGGTCCTGGAACCGAGTTCTGTGTTGGCTCCTTGATCAGCAGGAGGCTGCTTCTCCCTTTGCCTGCCTCTGTCTCTCTCTCTCTCTCTCTCTGACAAGTAAATAAATAAAATCTTTTTAAAAAAATCATTATTTTGATGTGGGTAATAAAGCTAAATGTGAAAGTTAAAACAATCAAATTTCTAGAGGAGAATATTTTTATGGTCTTTGAGTAGGTAAAAATTTCTTAAACAGGATGTAAGAGGCACTCAATTCAAAAAAAATTTTGATATATTTGTCTTAATTACAGTTAAGTACTCTACTTATCAAATAGATTAAGAAAGCAAGTAAGTTACAGGCTGGGAGAAAAAATTTGCAATACACATCTGACAAAGTACATATTTCTTTTCTTTCTTTTTTTTGTTTTTGTTTTTTTTTTTAAAGATTTTATTTATTTCTTTGGCAGAGAGAGAGATCACAAGTAGGCAGAGAGGCAGGCAGAGAGAGAAGGTGAAGCAGGCTCCCTGCTGAGCAAAGAACCCGATGTGAGGCTTGATCCCAGGACCCTGAGATCATGACCCAAGCCAAAGGCAGAGGTCCAACCCACTGAGCCACCCAGGTGCCCCCAAAGTACATATTTCTAAAATATTTTTTAAGTGTCTATAAAATAAATAAGAAAAAATACAAACAACCCAACTTTAAAAATTGTACAGAAGACTTAACAGAGGGCGCCTGGGTGGCTCAGTGGGTTAAAACCTCTGCCTTCATCTCAGGTCGTGATCCCAGGGTCCTGGAATCGAGCCCCGCATTGGGCTCTCTGCTCAGCAGGGAGCCTGCTTCCTCCTCTCTCTCTGTCTGCCTCTCCCCCAACTTGTGATCTCTGTCTGTCAAATAAATAAATAAAATCTTAAAAAAAAAAA